>BSBK01006202.1:595000-645350 GCA_027943335.1 Chamaecyparis obtusa | reverse complement strand
ATATAATATATATATATATATATATATATATTTCTTCAACTTTGTTGAATCTTACACCTTGCATACAAGAAAGAGAGAGATAATACTTTGCCTTGGCATGGAGGAGGGAGTTGACCATATTCATTTGAAACCCTTGAGTTTTAAGTGCTATTATGCTACTAAGCATATACATAGCGTGTGTATATGCTTATGAACATAATAAACATAGAAAAACTAAACCTCCTTCCATGGCTTTGTCAAGCTTTCCTGCAACATAAGAAAACAAAACAAAAGAGTATACCCACTTAGGGTTTCGAAGGGAGAAGTTTTTGAGGCAAAATGAGAGGGAAATGAGAGGTTTTGGGATTTACCAAATCTACCCTAACCCTAAATTAGAATTAGGGTTAGGGCAGATGGGTCAACCCACTTCGACCTCTTCTTTATTTTTTAAATTTCATTTTGTTCCTCCCCATTTCTTTTTGTAATTAAATGACATTCTTCTTTAATGTATTAACTTTTCTATTGATGTACATTTCATTGTTTTAAATTAAATGGTGGAGTATTTGTGATTAGTAAAATTTAGATTATGTCAAATAATCTTGGCCACCTATAATTTATTTCATCCTATGAGAAATTTAATTTATCAAACTTAATATTGGAGGGTTTCATTACAAGAAAATTATTAACGGAACATGTTACGCCTAAATTTTATAATTGATCTCATGTTTTATTTGAGTAATGTCCTTTCTTTATTTTGATGTGGGATAAGTAAATCTAGTGTGTATGATAAGATTTTAATATTATGATAATTATTTGTTTAAAAAAAAAAGGGGGCTATTAAATAACTAAATTAATTATACTTAATTTGATGATTAACCCTTATACTATTAGTGTGGTATTGGTAGTATTATTTGATTTCTCTAAGGAACTTTCATTGGGCTAATCATTTTGTAGTTAGATTTAATGTGAATTATTAATTTAAATTTATACACCATGCCCTAGGCTATAATAATGTTAATTCCTTTAAAATTAATTCATAGCCGGTCTAGACCACGTACAAGGAGTTATTATTTTATTAAGGTTTTAAATAGAAGTTTGATTTATTTGATTATTTTATTTTTATATAATCAAGCTATAGTAGATTAAGATAGATTACCCTAGGCTTGGGATGGTGTGCTTGTGCAAGCGATGTTGGCAATCTCGATAAACCTCACCATGATTCCCCTCAAATGAATGTAAGGATTATCACTTTGGGATACCGAGATTTTCTATCTATCTCTTCTAATACTTTACATTTTAAATATTAATCCACATCTTGAAGTAATGAACTCTTAACCTTTAGACACTATTAAATTAACTCTAAAATAATAAAAATAAAAATTATTGGTGTGTTTTTCTTGTAGAATCATGGGCATAACATTTTGGTATCAGAGCCAGGTTTGTGAAAACTTGGTACTTTAAAACCCTTTACGTTTCTCATCTAAACCTTGACCTTATTGAATTGCTAGCATGCCTCCCCTTACATGCCAAGCTTGAAGACATAATAGAGGATGAGGACCTAGGCAAGCCCCTTTAGTTCATGTGCAAGATGAGAAAATGTTAGAGATTTCAGCAATAAATTAGGAACCTCCTCCCGTACCACCACCTAATCCTTATCAGGAGGTCTTGCTAGTCCTACAAAACCTTATTGGGGTTATACAAAATAGATTGCCTCTAATGATTCCTTAGTCAGAACATTAGTTGTTAGGAGGGCATAGATCAGAGGCCAGAGAAAGGACTATGATCCCTCCACATGATTGTGAGGAGGGATAGGGAGCTAATGAGGTGGAATCAATTTGCATGCCAGAACCATCACCTGATTTAGTTCAGAGGGCACCCCATGATGTCAAGGACCAGATTAGGGATCTCCTTCAACTTCAACCACCATTGTATCATAGGTCTATTGATGGGATAGAAGTCGAGGCATGGATATTGAGTTTAGATATGTGCTTTGGGTTGCGTTGTTATGAGAGAAACCTTAAGGCATTTTTTGCAGTTCACCTACTAAGAGGAGGTGCTTCCACTTGGTGGAAGTAGGAGGAATATAAGAATAACATCAGTATGGACACTGTCACTTGGGAAATCTTCCTAGAGAGATTCAGAGATAGGTTTCTTTGAGTTGCTACTATATGTTTACTATATGAAGGATGAAAAATTGTGAGTCAACCATTTTGACAAGGGACTTAATGACTGGATAACAGGATAGGTTCACGTAACCACACCAGGGAACCTTCGTGAGGCCATAGAGATGGCTTTGATTGTAGAGGAGATTTGGGGTAGCTCATGAGATGCTTGTGATAGGTCTCAAAACCATAACTCTATATATCAGTCATAGGGACACCAGAAGAGCCATTGGAAGGGAAAAAATAGGCATTCTTCAGGGTCTTTTAATAAGAACCCACAACAACAGTCTCAATAGAATCAGAGATAGAAACCATCATAGATTCAGTAGGTATCTAAGCCAAAATAGTGGCAGGCATAGGGATCAAGGAAGGATCAACATCCTTAGTATACAGATGTACCTCTAGTATAGACTCAATAGTCCTCTTGGGGGGTTTTAGTGGGTATAGTAGGACCGATGGACATCAGTACACTAGGCCATGGGGATTTTAGACTCACACACGTGGTCCTTGTTATGCATGTGGTGCCATGGGGCACTTAGCTTGAGATTTCCCTTAGGGTTAGATGGAAGGTAGTCAGTATATGGAAGCATCAGAGCCTATAGTTGGAGACTTTGGAAAGTCTCACAGAGTATTTGTAGCAGTTAATAATTGCCAGGCTGAACACCAGGTCATAGTTATAGAGGTTGCAAGTATGATCAACAGTATTAGTGTTACCATTTTGTTTGATTCTGGTGCTACTGATTCTATCATATCTCCATTTTTTGTGGTGCATTGTGGGCTAGTGGTAGCTGGATAGGAAGTTAGTTAGGAAGTGAAGTTAGCATTAGGGTCTAGAGTGTCAGTCTACTCCTTAGTGAAGGAAAGCCAGGTGCAGATTGGTGATTTGATTACTACTGTAGACCTTCATATCACACCTCTTGGATCTTATGACATAGTACTTGGCACGGATTGGCTTTATGCCCAGAGAGCTAAGTTAGATTGTTGACAAAAGAGGATTGAGTGGCTTGATGATCATGGTAAACCTATTTTGATTTGCAAGATTCAGATAGGCATCTCCCTTCGTATTATCTTAGCCATGCAACTTAAGTGGGGCATGCAAAAGGGATGTAAGTTATTTTCTATTACTATTAGTGATAGAGAAGATGAGGAGGAAAGGGAACCATCTCTTTATGACTATCCTATACTTCAAGAGTTTGTAGATGTGTTTCCTACTGAGCTTCCAGGCATGCCTCCTTGTAGAGCAATGGATTTCCACATAGATCTTGTGCCAAGAGTTGCTCCAATTTCAAGGGAACCTTACATGATGACCACTAATGAGATTAATGAGCTCATGATCCAGTTAGAGGAACTTTTGAAGAAGGGACATATATGCCCTAGTGTATCACCTTGGGGCACACCAGTCATCTTCATTAAGAAGAAGGATGGATCCTTGCGGTTATGTATGGATTACCGATAGTTGAATAAGCATACCATCAAGAATCGGTATTCGCTTCCAAGGATTGATGATTTATTTGATCAACTTCAGGGTGCTAAATTGTTTTCCAAGATTGATCTTAAGTGAGTTTACTACCAGTTATGGATTGTGGATAGTGATATCCCCAAGACTGCATTATGTACCAAATATGGACATTACGAGTTCACAGTTGTACCTTTTGATCACACAAATACTCCAAAAGTTTTCATGAGTATTATAAATGTGGTATTCCAAACTTTCCTTGATAAGTTTGTAGTTGTGTTCCTTTATGATATCCTAATATATTCTCAAGATGAAGAGGAGCATGAAGATTACTTGAGGTAGGTTTTGCAGTGTCTCAGAGACAATGTGTAATGCCCACCCTAGCATCTTCCTATTTTAGACTGACAAGACTTTTGCTTTGACACTTTTGATTTTATGATGGACTATGATTATTATTTGGTTAGCATTTTATGAGACATTTGAGCTTATATATTTGGTTACTATAGTCTATTTGGAAATATTAAAATAGCATTTAATGATGAATGGTTAGAAATGAACTATCAGTAAAATGTTTTACATTGATTTGTGTTATGATGTTTATATTATGATCTAACCCTACTAACCCTATTATGGTTTGACATTTACTAGTTGATGTGAGTGTAGGATGAGGAGGGGTAGTCGTAGTTACTCCTACAGGAGGTCCACACAATGCCACACTCTCCCTCCTTGTTTGTCACTGCATGTTTATATATATATATATATATATATATATATATATATATATATATATATATATATATATATATATATATATATATATATATATATATATATATATATATATATATATATATATATATATATATATGTATGTATGTATGTATGTATGTATGTATGTATGTATGTATGTATGTATGTATGTATGTATGTATGTATGTATGTATGTATGTATGTATGTATGTATGTATGTATGTATGTATGTATGTGCATATCAGTTGGTGATGCAGGATGTAGGTACTAGGCATTGTCTCCACCTGGCTACATAGGTCTGAGTGTGCCTTCAAAATCCTCAAACTGTTGATGTGTGGAGATTTAACCAAGTTACTCTCAAGGTTACCCATGGACTTAGAATTCTGTGTAGGAAGTTATCCTAGTTGGGAAAGTAGAATACAGTTTATGTTATGAACTTGATTAGATGTTGGTCTGAGTTTATGTTATGAGTTAGAACTAATCTATTTTATATGTATAATAAATTATTATGTTATAATTTTTTGTATTTTATATAGGTATGTGTATATGTGGGTGCACACGCATATATCCATGCTTATATAAATAATAATAATTGTATGTTTTTCATTAATTGTGTAAATGGTATGTTATTTATGATAAGTAAATAAAGTGAGTGAAATAAAGTATATTTAATGAATGTATTAAATAAAAAGTAAACATAATAATAATAAAAGGAAAATGTCCTTTGCAGTAAAATTAGCTATCTAGGAGGGAGTTGAACTCAAGACCTCCTAGAAGTTAGGCTACTTTTTTTCCTATTGTGCTATGTGTTTTTCTTGAAAGATATTTGTCTATTATTCTTGTTATGCTTTTATTTAGAAGATATTTTAATTAAATTTATTAAAACCTTGATTAAGTCTTTTATGGAAAATTATTTGGTTGGCCCTCCAACCAACTATGGAAGTTGGAGAAGTTGCTTCCCGTAAAGAAACTCCTCCAACTGCATAGTTGGAGGATACATAATTGAATATTTTTGTGTGCGGGGAGGATGGTAATTTTTGGAAGATTTGTTTTCTTTTGAGTTGTTTGTAATTGATTTCTCTCAAAATTTTTGGTGAAAGTTTATGTGAGTTTGAGAGTCTCTGATTGGTGAAGTCATCTGTGTGATGATTTCTTGGAGTTGATTGCCAGAGGAATATTTCCAAAAGGATATCTACTCAAGGATTGAAGTTTCACAGAGATTCTCCAGCCAAGGGAAGAGGATTCTCCGCAGGACCCAAGGTAGGCTCTAAACTAGGAAGAATATCCATTCTTCCTCTTTGTGTATGAATGTGTTTGTATATGATATGATATTAAATTATAACATGATTTTTGTCCTATGTGCCCAAAATAGTATGTAAATGTTTTATCCTCTGTGTATTTCTACTGTGTTTCCAGGAAGTAAATTATGTTTGATTATATAGTTTTATTTATGTACGTTGTATTTCAAAATCTCCCTGGGAAGTTAGAAATTCTTTTGGTCATGTGGGAAGATGTGTTTATCTAATATTGAATGAAATAGGGAAATCTAGGTAGAAACAGGAAGGGTCATGAAGGTGTAGGATTGAGATGTAGTCCTTTTTCCTACTCTTTTCCTCTTGCAAGCTTCTTTGTGTATGGCTATTTTTATTTTGATTGATTTAGTCTATAGGCTCCTTAGTATTCTCCTTTTTATCTCCTTTATTTCTAGAATATCCATGAGTGCTTCCTGAATTTAGAACTATTAATTCAACCCTACTGGTCCATTACTGTTTGTGCACCACCTTTATTCACCTAGATCTAGGACAAATTTGTTGGATAGATAGGATGAGTTGATGGCTATTTCTGAAGGGAAAATGGAAAATCTCAAATGGGTCATGCCCATATTAGGCAACCATAGTCCCCATAATGCCCATTTTTACCCACAAGTTAGAATTGACAGTCATATTTTGTAGTTCCTGGCAGTTTAGTGTCAACCGGGCAAGGTCGTTGTAGTGCCAACCGAGAAAGGTCAGTTTACTATCAACTAACCAAGGCTTGCGTAGTCTCAACAGAGGAAGGTAGGATGATTAGTGTCAACCAAGCAAGACAAGATTGTTAGTGTCAACCGAGCAAGATAGGATTGTTAGTGTGAATCGAGGCAGACAGGAAAAATAGGATTTATACAAGTATAACATTTAAGTATAAGTTAACTTATACTTTAAGTTATACTTGTATAAAGGAATTAGGTACCTTCCAAGATGATTGAGATAGGTTTCAGCTTCATAGGAGTGAAGATGCAAATTCTAGATTTTTGGTTTTTAAAAAAAAAATTCAGACTAAGCCAAATTTCAGGCACATGAGATTTCCTTAGACTTTTGAAATAAGCTATGAAATGTTATGTAAATGCATGTGGGAAGTTTCATGTTGTGTCTCATGAATTTCTATACAAGGTTTTGATTATAAGCTTTTGTTCATACTTGGCTTTTGGTGGAGCATAATATAAGGTTAGGACTTGTTCAGGTGGCCTGAGTGCACTGGAGGGCTCCCTAGACCTATGATATGGATCTTTTGAAAGGACTTGATGTTTTCATGGCTTGTGTGTGTGGGTAGGGGACTAGGTACCCTAGGTGAGTGGATCACCATAGTTTTTGGAACCCTAAAGTGGTTACCAGATGATCCTATGGGTGGGTTAGTAAAAGGTGATAACCTAACAATGAATCTGGGAAAGGGGGGGAAACAAAAGATAATGAAAGAAAACATATTAATGGCCACATAGTTCTGTTGGAGTACCAGGACCATAGATAACTACCAAGATGGATCCCTATTCATAAAGGGGGACCGGGGTTACATGGTTGCCAGGAAGGATCCCAAAATCTAGGATATGTGATGACACTCACCTAGAGGGTATGCTAGGAACCTAATCCTTGTGATTAGTAAAGTGATATATTGTTATGTTATTTCTTTCAAATTAGGGTTTCGTGTAGCCTTAGATTTCTTAGGGCCTTGTGATTATCTTGGTTCTATCTCCTAGCACAAGGGGTGGAACCTCATCAGTTCCACATGGTTGGGTGGCAAAAATCTTTCGAGGTCTTGTTCGTGGTTCGTGACTTGGATGCGTTCAAATTTATGCATTGAAGAATATATTTGTATTGTGTATTATTGAAAGGAAAGATGAAAAGATATGTTGTAATACCTTCAGGCCATTCATGTACCTATTATTATGAGATCTATTATCAGAAAAATGTAATTGAAAAGAAAAGAAATGTAGTTGGGAGGGATAGTTCTAGGCTTTGTTTCAAGGGATGTTATTTGAAAGATCAAAGTTGGAAATATATTATGTCATGTTGAAATTATCTTTTCTATCTCTCCTATGTTGCAATGAAAGAAAATGTTTATT
This sequence comes from Chamaecyparis obtusa, assembly GCA_027943335.1. Lineage (NCBI taxonomy): Eukaryota > Viridiplantae > Streptophyta > Pinopsida > Cupressales > Cupressaceae > Chamaecyparis > Chamaecyparis obtusa. The sequence goes on along the minus strand of BSBK01006202.1, from coordinate 637,627 downwards.
ATGCTAAGGTTAAGATGAAATTTGTAAGGAATAGTTATTCTATGTGTAGGAAGGAGAAATGAAATTAGTATATAAAGTAAGAAATATAATTGTAAGTGAAATGTTATTTTCTTACCCTATCTCTTAAGTTCTAAAAAGTGAAAGTAAAGAAAGGAAATGAAATTCAATTTGGATAAGTAATGTAAACATGTTAGCAAATGAATTAATTAAGGGAACCTTAAGGAATGTAAATGTGAAGTAGTAATGATGTAATGTTAAAAAAAATTTGTTAGTTGCAATTTTTGGTCATAAGACCTAATTCCTTATGGGTCCCCTGGCGGGGACATTATAGAATGAGTTGTATGGCAGTTTGTCCTAATGTTCTTTTTATAGGTCTAAGATTCATTACCTTGGCTTTGTTATTTTAGGAGATAGGATCTCAATTGATCCATCTAAGATTAGAGCCATCATGGATTGGCCTACGCCTACTTCTGTGACCGAGGTCAGGAGTTTCATGGGCTTGGCAGGTTACTACATGCATTTTATAGAGGGCTTTTCTAAGGTGGTGCATCCCATCACTTCTCTTTAGAAAAAGGGAAAGAATTTTGAGTCGACTAAGAAGTGCGAGAGAGCCTTTCAGGAACTGAAGAAGGAACTTACTAGTGCTCCTATTCTGGAAGTGCCTGATCCTTTAGCGGATTTCATTGTATGCATAAATGCTTCCTTGGATGGTTTGGGAGTAGTTCTTATGCAAAATGGGTGAGCCATTACATATGAGTCCTGGAAACTTAAGACTCATGAACCTAATTACCCCACTCATGACCTTGAGTTTTCTACAGTGGTTCATGCCTTGGTAAGATGGTAGAATTTCCTTTTTGGTCATCGGTTTGAGCTTCATTCTGATCATTAGAGTTTACAGTATATTTTCACTCAGCCGAATCTGAATGCACATCAGCAAAGGTGGATGGAATTCATTTTTGAATATAATTTTGATGTCCACTACATCAAGGGTAAGGAGAATGTGGTTGTCGATACTCTAGGTAGGAGACGACATGGGGTCTACTCTATGACTACAAGTACAGAGTTGAGAGATCAGATATTGCATCATTTGCATGAGGATGTTTGGTATGTAGAGGTCAGTCAGATTATTTGGTCTTAGAGTACCCTTGAGGGTAAGTATTTAGGATATTACCTAGATTTTGATGGGCTTTTACACCATAGAGGATGCATCCATGTACCTTCCTCTAGATATTTGTGAGTATTCATCATGTTAGAGGCTTATAGAGAACCTTATGCAGTACATCCCAGAGTCAAGAATATGCATGCAGATTTGAGGGTGTTATATCATTTGCCAGGGATGAGATAGGGTATAGCAAAGATAGTGGCATGATGTATTGAGTGTTAGAGGGTTAAGGTAGAGCATCGTCACCCTAGTGGTCTTCTTCCACCTCATGAGATACCAGAGTGGAAGTGGGATGTTATTTCTATGGATTTCATCATTGGTTACCCTATGTCATCTTGATGCCATGGTGACAGTTGACATGTTGACCAAGGTAGCCCACTTCTCACCTATTCAGACCACTTTTACAGCCCCAGTTGTAGCATAGGTTTTCTTATGGGATATTGTCAGACTTCATGGCATACCTTGTAAGATTATTTTTGATCAAGATTCTCTCTTCACATCATTTTTCTAGAAGGGATTACAGTAATCTTTGGGCACTAAGATTAATTTTATCACCACTTATCACCCAGAGATAGATGGTTAGATAGAGCTAGTAAATTAGGTGTTGGAGGATATGCTCCACATGTATGTCATGGATCATCACACTAGGTGGAAGGAGTACCTTCATTTGGTTGAGTTTTTCTATAATAATGTGCATCATACTTCCCTAGGTATGCCTCCCTATCAGGCATTATATGGCAGACCATACAAGACACCTTTGAGTTGGGACTACATTAAGGATAGAGTTTCTTTTGGTCCTAAGTTAGTGCGAGAGTTGGAGTAGTAGGTGAGTTTTATTAGACAATGTCTAAAGGAAGTGTAGGACATACAAAAGAAGTATTCAGATGCAAAAATGGAGGATCATAGTTATCAAGTTGGGGATAGAGTCTTTTTGAGAGTGCGACCACATAAGAGTCCAATTCATTTTGGAAAGGGATCTAAGCTTGCACCTAGATTTGTCGGTCCTTTTGAGATTCTTGAGTGGATAGGTCCTATTTCCTATTGTCTATCCTTACCACATAGCCTATTATGCATCCATGATATTTTCATGTATCAGTGTCAAGGAAGAATATCTTTGATGAGTCTCATATTGATTCAGATGCCTTACAGGTGGAGTGGGATGACCAACTAGCTTTAGAGCCCATTCACATTTTGGCATGCTAGATGCTAGCTCTTTGAGGCCGAGAGTTGGACCAGGTTAGGGTCCAGTGGGATTTCTATGATGAGGTTACAACATCATTGTAGGAGGCATTGCAGATGAGAGCATAGTACCCCCATATTTTTTATGAACTCCAAGAGGAAGTTCATCCCTAGGGGGGAGGATGTGAGGCCTCACCCCAAGCCCATCATAGCCTTTTAGTTTCTACATTTGAGATAAACTATTTGATACTATGTTTTGATGCATTATGGTATTTTGACACTTTATATCATGGATTTTATCACCATAAAGACTAGATGCACAATATGCTATGTTTATTCTAATGATTACTATGATATCATTTTAATTCAATTTTATGAATATTATGATGTCATGATGAGATTGAATTATGTGATGAATTATTGATGCAATGATGATATTATGAGCTTGACTAAATGATGAAATTGTTTTATTACCTATTGAATTATATATGTGCCATAAATGATTTAGTAAACCATGTGAATTATGACTTGTTTAGGAATGTTGCAAATGAAATATTTTGATCATGTATATTATGAATTTATATTTCCTTGGACTATTGATGTTGGACTTTAGTGTGCAAGGAATTATACCATGGTTAAATCGGGGGAGCCACAGTATCTGACCTATGTTAATTCAGTTAGCCAAGGTTGTGTCTAGTAAGAGACAAAACCTCATTGTATCATGTTTTATTTGTGAATGTAATGAGCATGTGTGTGTTTAATTATTATGTTTAATTGTAAATGTAAATTGTTTTGTGAATTCTCAAGTGGATATGCCACATGGCTAGTGATGTGTAGTTATTTTTGTGTTAATTGACACGTGTAAGTGTACTTGTGGCCATGACATGTCCACTTGAGGAATGGATGCCCATCAACCTAGGATAGTACCCTTTAGGATTCCCATGTGAATCCCTTGGTTAGGGAGCTTAAGGTAGTGTCATTTCATGGATTTAAAATTTGAACTTATCATGAGCTTTTGGGGGGTTAAAAAGGTGCCTAGGGGAGTGTCTATGCTTTTTTTGGATAGCCCACGTGGTATTGGTAGTATTATTTGATTTCTCTAGGGAAATTTTGTTGGGCTAATCATTTTGTAGTTAGATTTAATGTGAATTATTAATTTAAATTTATAGACCATGCCCTTGGTTATAATAATCTTAATTCCTTTAAAATTAATTCATAGTCGGTCTAGACCACATACAAGGAGTTATTATTTTATTAAGGTTTTAAATAGAAGTTTTATTTATTGGATTATTTTATTTTTATATAATCAAGCTTGGGTAGATTGAGCTAGATTACCTCAGGCTTGGGATGTTGTGTTCATGCGAGGGATGTTGGAAGGTTCGATAAACCTCACCATGATTCCTCTCAAATGAATGTAAGGATTACGGCTTTGGGATACCAAGGTTTTCATTCTATCTCTTCTAATACTTTACACTTTAAATATTAATCCACATCTTGAAGTAATGAACCCTTAACGTTTAGACACTATTAAATTAACTCTAAAAAAAAATAAAAATTGTTGATGTGTTTTGGTTGTAGAATAATGGGCATGACAATCTGCTACTCCATCTCCATCATAGTAACATTCTTTTGTATACTTAGGCTTGTAATTGGTTTCGAACTTCTTGAGTCTTGTAGGACACTTAGATGCAAAGTGACCAATCTTGTTACATGAAAAGCATTTGAATGGTAACTGACCTTCATATTTTCCTTTTCCTTTTCTTTCTTTTTTTAGCAATCATAGACATGAAATCATCTAGCTCTTTATTTTCATCATCATCATCATAGTTACCAGAAGTTTTCAAGGATTTCTTACCATGGATTGAAGCTTTGAAGGCTATTTCACTTTTAGGCCTTATCTTCAAACTTGAAATCTTGAATGTTGAAATCTAGCTTATTAAGGTCTCCCTTTTGAAGTCTTTTGAAAACTAAATAGTCTCATCTAGGATGTTTATCTTGCTCTCATATTCTGATGTCAGAGTAATCATCAACTTATCCATTATGTCTTCTTCTAAAATTTCTCCACCATTATTTCTGATTCCTGCAACTGCTTCATTAATCCTTTGAATGTAGGCTCTCATGTTCTCTTCAAGTAGCATCTCCAATGTATTGTACTTTTTCTTCCATGTCTTCTATGTGCATTCTTGGCTTGGATGTCTCTTTCAAACATGTCTTCTAGATAATTCTATATCTTGTAGACTTTATCTACTTTATTGATCTCTGAAAACTCACTATCAGACAAGGCGTTGATAAGGGCTTCTTTAGCAATACAATTTTGAGTGAACATCTCATTTTTCTTAAGAGTTGCATCTTCCTTTGCAAGATCTGATAAAGAGGGAATCTGAACTTCTTTAGTAGCTACTTCAAAAATCTCAAAATAAATGCACTGCAAATGTGTTGTCATTTTTTTCTTCCAATATAGATAGTTCTCTCCATCAAACTTACAACTTTATTTTCTAAAGAATGCCATCTAGTCAACCTCAAGCTGTTAAACTTTCTCTCCGAGGCACTTGGCTCTGATACCAATTGTTAGGAATAGTCACAAGAGATAACTGATAGGGGGGTGTGAATCGGTTATCTACAAGATTCAATTATTTATTCAATTAAGTACAGAAGACCATTAAGCACATACACAATAAGATAACATTTAACACAACACCACAATTTTGGTTACTAGGAAATCCAAATAGGTAAAAACCCTAGTGGGAATTAGCACTCACTATAAACTGCACTAGAGTATAATGATCCATGTTAGAAGATCTTACAACCCTGTTAGGAGTTGATCTTTAAAATGCATGAAGTACAGTGACCTGGTCAAAGGTTGGACCCTATTAGGAGTCTTTTACAAATAATCCTATTAGGGGTGAGGACTCACTGTCCAAGAGCTCAATGATCAAATGGTGAAGGCTGCAACCTTCGGCACAATAGATACACACTATATCTAGATCTTGGTGAACTATGAGTTAGACTTGTTGTCTTGATCAGTTCCAATGAATAGAATGCACTCTCTTCTTTATCACATAGACCTTCTACTGATGGCTCAATACTTCACACCTTCTTCTCTACCCTTTTCTTTCAACTGTCTACCATACTTAGCGATCACAATTGACCTACTATAAGTATCTTTCTCAAAATGATATAATCAAGTCAACTTGTTAGAACCTTCTTGAAATCATATTAGAAGAACAATAAAACTCTCTAATAACATCACCAATGGCTAAACAAAGCACACAACAAAAATAGGACCATGCAACTCAATATGAGTAGACATGTCACTTCACACTGTCGGCTCCACCAAATTAACTAAAAATTTCTTCTCATGTTGAAATACATTATGCACTCTTAAAAAAACAATTTTAACTCATCACCAAACACCAAACCAACCACACATATCAAAATTATAAGACAAATTTATAAAACAATATAAACACTTTCAGCTCCATCAAATAAACTCAGGAAACTATGACTGCAAAATAGAAACATCATAACTCAACCTGTACTACACAACTAACTCTACGTCCATGAACATAGCTTCACAAAAAGGTCTACAACACAAATATAAATGTGAAAGTCTCCATTATAACCATACTGATAATCACATATAGAACTCTATTTGTAACACTATTAGGAACACTACTGATACAAACAACTGTAGAACTGTCTGTACTCAGAATCAACCTCAGCGCTTATGATAGCATGTTGATAACATATATAGGAAACATATGCTCAAGGCTCCATTCATAAGAATTCAACACATGCTGCTTACCATATGTTGTCATCAATGACAAACATACAGCTGGCACTGGGTTACTGGAAAATCTCCAACAGTAAATTCTCAACCTCAGTTCTACAAATGTTGAATACTTGATCACTAAGTTTCATAGAGATTGACCATCTACAAGTTATTGAGTATCTCTTTAGCATTTTTCCATGCACAGTTGCTTCAACCTCTTAGCCTTTCAATTCCTAATGAATCTCACAGACATTTATACAATTGGCAATTCATTATAGAATTTGTTATAGCAACTGTAACAAAGAAAAATAGTTACTGACATCCTTGGCAATCCCAACAATCACTCATCCAATTGATAGTCACTTTGGCATCGGATCCATCCCTTTGGTCCTAGATTCTCCCTTCGGCATCAGGTTACTCCCTTCTGCCCTAGATACTGATATCTCTATTTGAGCATTAATGTATTGTCATTAGTATCATTAAGTTATTCAGTCGACAAATGATGGTATAAGGAGACAACAAGTCAGTCGATCAAGAAAACAAAGCCTTTACACTAAATAAAGACAAGGCAGAACATCAAGTTAACTAAATACAGGTTTCACTAAGCACACTTACTGAGTGTCAAGAATTTACCAAGTACTGAGCTAGTGAACACCAAGCATCAGTAATTTGCCGAATAGTGAATGTAGTGTTTATCAAGTTATTTGGGAAATGGCATAGCAATTAGGAATGACACATATATCTATAAAAATGGTTTACACCGATCATGTAAATAGTTTACTAGGATCAAGACACATTTAATATGGATGCAATCATTAACTTTTATGATGATTCCTACGTAATGGTAGATCTAGGTTATTTTGTATACTGTGAATCTTAGGTTTTCTAAGATATTGTAACCCTAATTAGGTCAATATTTTTTGATATATAATTGTAATGATGTCATTATGATAAGAGATCATGAAGCAGTAGCCACACTAAGGACATAAGGAGATCAGACACATGGTTTTATGATAGAAGGTTTATGAGAGGCAGAATCAATTTATCAGAACACATACAAGGCTACCAAGTAGGAAAGAAGGACAAATAAATCACATTGATGTAATATCTATTTGTTATTTCATAATATCTAAATCAGACAAGCATTAATTGTTATTTTACAAATACCTTATTGTTATCAATTTAACCATTACATAGCAGATTTAAATCTCTTAACATAGTAGACTTAACCATCTTCTTGTAAATCTCTTAATTGAGTGCACACATAAATGTGTTGCTAAAATCCTTTGACAAGGTAGATCTAGTCGATCTTTTGTTACTCCTAATAGGGTAAGATTATTGGAAGTGATAAAAAATTGTAGCCTTAACTGGCATACTTTATTTACTATAGTAGTGAAGAATTTGTGGGTGTCATCCCCACCGTAGTTTTTACCTTCTAACAAGGGTTTCTGTGTAACCAAAATATCTAAGTCATGAGTACTTATTTTCATGTATGACTTATTGATTTTTTTACATGCACTTTAAATTTTCAATTATATGAATGTATGTGACAAACAATGGAATCAGTCGATTGATGAATATCTACTATTGCAAATTGTTAAGTGATAAAATTTTTTGAGGGTATTGATTCATCCCTCCCCTCTCTATACTTTATCTTTCTAATCCCAACAGATACTCCCTTTGGCATTGGCTCACTCCCTTTGGCCTTGGTCACTCCCTTTAGTAGATATCATTGTACTAGCACCATCTTCAACATACCAACCACCGTACTGACACCAGCTTTAGGGTATGCTTCACTGTCAGCCATGCATACCACTTCATTGGTTGCACCATACTGGGTCTCCTTGTATCAGCTGCATGCACCGTACAAACTTATTTCCCCTATGGTGGACCTCGTATGGTGATCTAACTATAAATATTATCAGGTGGACTTAGGACCATACGGTGGACTTCCTATATAGTGGGCTTACTCGTACGATGCCTCACTGTACATTGCCTTACATACAAAGTCACACCAACAGTCTCCCACTTGACAAAGTACATATTGATGTCCATGGAGTTCGTAACCAAGCTACTAAGTGTCATGGGCTTCAAGTCCCATCAATAATTTGTGCATGATTTAAAATTAACTAGCACCTTTAGAACACTCAGAGGCTACTAAGAATCACAAACATCATAATTCCCATTAGACCGATACACCCTTTCTACATTAGAATACATACCATCACAAACTAGATTTCACCACATTCTCCATTGAGATATTTTAAATAGAAACATGAATGGTCTCATCTCATGCATGAATTTTCTCACCTCCTACCATGCCACTACCACTAGACACACATAGAATCCATTCACAAAGAAAGACACACAACTATTGCACATGAATCACAAATGATGTCTTCAATTGATGTCCCAAAACATAGACACTCTATCCACAGGCGATCAAATATATCAATTTAAGTATAAAAAAGATAGCATAAATAGCACCTACAACAAATTCTTTCTCATCTAACTATCCATACCTCTAAGGTATACTAAGATGAATTCCAAATCTCCAACATATACACCCTATTACACATAGTCTCCAGCCTCAAGTGCAATACATGTCTGATGCAGGAGCATCTTAGGTCCTTGGTAATATTGTGTCACCAAAAATAAGTTTGAGGTTTCTATGTTTCTCAGTTCCTTCTTTGACCAAGTTGTCTCAATAGTTTCTCAATTCCTTCTTTGACCAAGGTGGTCGATATTTCCTATCACTCAGTTAACCTTTCTTACCGAGTATTTTATTTTGATTTCCTATTGAGGCTTAATTTTGCATTTAATTATGGCCACAGAGTTAATGTTGGTATCAATCATTGGGAAGCATGTGGACCTAGATCTAGTTGTTCCTTCCACTAAATATGGATCTGAAAGCTAACCTGTTTCATTAGCCTCTTGTTTAAATATAGTTGCTAGTTGTATTTTTAGGGGGGTAGATGGTAGATTGGTATCACTTAAGAAGTTAGAAGATAGTTTCTAAATCCTTGCATGTTGGAGGACTGTTGTAATTAAATTTGGATGTATTTGGCCTTAACCGAGAAGGCCTTACAACCTGACATGTGTGAATAAATTAATGAAATATAAGGATTTTTTTTCATTCTCTCTCTCACTTGTGTAATTTCTTCCTTGTGCAATCTCTACAAGGAGGATAGGGATTGGGATGTGCCTTTGGTCCTCATCCTTCCCTTCATTGTGTCAGGTGGCATTAGAGCGAGGTTGAGATCTAGATCTAGATTTGTGAGTCTAGGTTTGAGGGTTCCTTCTTGTTAAACCCTAGTTTATATTTGTTGTGGGGTAGAAGAATGTGATCTTACCTACAATTTCATAGGGTTTCAAGATGGTTTGTGGGAGGTGAGATGTAGATCCAGGAATGGCAGACATGTTGAGACAACTTGTTGCTAGATTAGAAGTTGTTGAGACAGCCCAACATCGAGGAAGACATCTTGAAGATGTTAGTGATGAAGAAATTGAAGAAGATTATGATGAAGTAGAACTTGCACCTATGATGGATCAAGGTGAGGAAAGATTGTTGAAGGCTCTTTAACAAATCTGAAATTTACACCACATTTCAATCCTCCTATGTATGGTGGAAAGTTACATTCAGATGAGTTGATGGATTAGATCACCGAGATGGAAAAGTATTTCTAGTATGAAAATGTCCCTAAGGAAAATAAGGTGAAGATTGCAAGCAAAAAATTTAAGAGTCATACATCCTTATGGTGGGAGCATATGGAATTGGGAAGAAAAAGGAAAGGAAAAGATAAAATCAAGGTATGGAATAAGATGGTAAATAAGTTGAAAGGAAAGTTCTTACCTTCTGATTATCAGATTAACCTAGTTAGGTGAATGAAAAGTTTGAGGTAGAAAGATAGCTCAGTAAAATATTATACTAAGGAATTATATAGATTAGATATTAGATCTAGACATGTTGAAGATGAAGTGGAAAGAATTGCTAGGTACCTGAATGGGTTAAGAGTTTCTATTCAAGAAGAAATGAGTCTGGTTAAGTTGGAAAGCATTGAGGAAGCTTATAAATTTGCCTTGAAAGCTAAGGATAAATTGAATGAAAGAAATAGAAAAGACAAAGAGGAAGAGGTGGTAGTTCCCTAGAGGAAGAGGTAGATCTTATGGTGAAAACAATAGATCTGATCAAGAAAAAACAAATCTGGATAAAGGCAAGATTGAGTGGAAAGGTGAAAGTTTAGTTAGAGGAAGAGGCAATAACTACTGAGGTGGTTATAAAAGAGGTGGATTCTAAGGAACTTGTTAGAATTGTAGAGAAGAAGGACATAGGTCATTTGAATGTACACATGCAAGTAAGAAGGTTAGTAGTAGTATAAATTCTTTAGTGCAAGAAGATTCATTGAATGAACCTGAAAAAGAAAAGAGCTTGATAGTCAAGAGAGAACTTTGGAGTAAAATTAATAAGGAAGATCCTATAAGAAAAAGTTTTTTCAAGACCATATGTAGATTTTTTGATGAAGTGTGGAAGGTGATCATTGATAGTGGAAGCTTGAAGAATTTGGCATTTGAGGAAATGGTTACAAGTTGCAGTTGGAAAGGTTGAAACACCTGAAACCCTATAAGATTTCATGGATTAAGGATGAGCATACACTATTGGTAAGTGAACAATGTTATGTCAATTTGAAAATTGGAAAGTACTATGATAAGGTGTTATGTTATACCATGCCTATGCATTGTTGTCATATTTTGTTTGGTAGACCTTGGCAATATGATAGACATGCTATATATGATGGGAGATTGCATAAATATACTATTTGGGCTGATGGGAGAAAGAAAATCTTGTTGCCTATGATTGAAGAACCTGTTAGTAGTGTTTGTACATCTATGAAAGTTTTTTTGATGGAAGGAAGAAAGTTTGTGAAGGATTTGAAGAAGAATGATGTGTGTTTTGTTGTGATTCCTAACAAACAGAGTGGGAAAATAGTGGATAGAATAGTTGAAGAGATTGATAAGATACTCACCGAGTACAAGGAGATCATTTTTGATAATTTACCTGATGGTTTTCCACCAAAGAGAAGCATTGATAATTGTATGGATCTAATCCCTGGAGCTAGTTTACCGAATAAGGCACCACATCGGTTAAAACCTGCTGAGAATTAGGAATTGAACCAACAAATCCAAGAGTTCTTGTAGAAAGGTTTGATCTGAGAAAGTTTGAGTCCTTCTGCAGTACCATCTCTGTTGGCACCTAAGAAGAATAGAGAATGGTGAATGTGTACTGATTCCAGAGCAATCGCCAAGATAACAGTGAAATATAAGCTTCCTATACCAAGAATGGATGACATAATGGATAGTTTTACTAGAGAAAAGTATTTTAGCAAAATTGATTTGAAAAGTGGATATCATCAGGTAAGATCACAGAGAGTGATGAGTGGAAGACTTATTTTAAAACAAGAGAAGGTGTTTATGAGTGGTTGGTTATGCCTTTTGGTTTAACTAATGCACCAAGTACTTTTATGAGATTGATGAATGATGTTTTGAATAAATTTTTGTGTAAATTTGTGATTGTATACCTAGATGATATTTTGATATTTAGTAAGACCAAAGAAGAGAATTTTTTTCATGTTAGAGAAGTATTGCAGAGATTGAAAGAAGAAAAGTTGTTGATTAATCTGAGAAAGTGTTCCTTCATGAAAGAGGATATTGTGTATTTGAGATTTGTGATTTCAGCTGATGGTTTGAGAATGGATTTTGAAAAGTTTGAAGTTATTTTGAATTGGCCTACACCTAAAAATGCTAGTGAGGTAAGATCATTTCATGGTTTAGCAATTTTTTATTGAAATTTCATTAGAAATTTTAGTTCAATTTGTAATGTTATGACTGAGGCTATGAGAGGAGATAAAAGAGACTTTAAGTGGACACATGGAGCTAATAAAAGTTTTGAGACTTTGAAGAAAAATCTTGTTGAGTTACCTGTGTTAGCATTGCCTGATTTCAATAAGGTATTTCAAGTTGGATGTGGTGCAAGTGGTAGTGCAATGGGAGTTGTGTTGAGTCAAGAAGGTAAACCTGTTGCTTTCTTTAGTGACAAGTTGAATGATGTAAAAAGGAAATATTTTGTGTATGATCAAGAGTTCTATGCTATTTTTCAATCCCTAAAGAAATGGAGACATTATTTGATACCGAGTGAATTTGTGTTGTATACAGATCATAAGGCTTTACAATATTTGGGTAGTTAGAATAATTTGAATTAAAGAGATATGAAATGGGTTGAGTATTTTCAAAGTTATACATTTGTGATAAATCATAAGAGTGGATTCACTAAGTTTCTGATGCATTGTGTAGAAGAAGATCTTAGATGACAGAGATGTGAATTCAAGTTCTTGGTTTTAATGACATAAAATATTTGTATGAAACTTGTTAGGAATAAGGTGTCTCAACCTTGGATAATTCCTATTCTTATTATTTATTTTGTAAATGTATTTTTTTGCAAATAATGTAATTAAGTGTGAGTGTACTTGTCTAGTTGGCATGTTGATGTGTCACTCCACTTGATGTGTCGGCATCTTGTGCATAAGGAGATCATGAATGAAATGGTCATGATGGATTCCTATGACGCGTAAGAACTATTTAAGGAATGTGCTATGACAGGTGTAAGAGCATCTTATGACTTGGGCCTATTTAGGCACCCAAGAAGAAGTGGTTGGTGTGTGTAAGAGAATATGCCAAAAATAGGTTGGTATGATAGATTCTCTTACACTTCTCTTGTGATCATTATTTTTGGCGGATTCTATGACAAGCTATCATAGTCTATTCTAGGGATGGATGCCTATTCTTGGAATTGCATGTAACAACTGTGTACATGTGGCTTTGTGCATGGGTCTTGGTGGTTGTGCCTATTTTTGGGTCCAGAGGAGTCTATATATATGATGCTGCTCCTATGGGAGAGATATAACAAAGTTTAAGTCTTGTTGGCTTTGTCTCTCATTTCCTGAAAGAACTTGCATTGCAAGTGTATTGTAATCTTTGTGTTGAAGATAATACATTGTGCAGGTTTTGGAGTGCTGGGGTTTTTTACCGAAAGGTTTTCCCCAGGGTATATCATTGTGTCATTCTCTATTTTTCTGTATGCATTGTATGTGGTTAAATATCTTTGTTAAAGCAGTTAACAAATCTGAAATTGTAAGGATTTATAAGAATTTGCACAATACTCTCCTATAGAGATTAGCGTAGGAAGTTATTTTCGCACCTGAGTTTCCTTGCAAGTGGTATCAGAGCTTGCTCAACTTTTGATCCTAGTTGTTGGGTAGGGTTTTTTGAGCTAATCTCAAGTTTGAGTGGGAGTTTTTTGCAGAGCATTCTGAATCTTATTTGTAGATTGAGATGGCAAGTTCATCATATGGAAGAATGGAGGTGGAAAAATTTAATGGCACTAATTTCGAGTTGTGGAAACTCAAGATGGAAGACATGTTGGAAGATCATGACCTATGGGAAGCAACTTCAAGTGCTACAAGACTAGCAACTATAGCTCAAGCAGATTGGGATATCAAAGACCGTAAAGCTAAGGATCTCATAAGACTCTATTTAACTGATGCAGTCCTTCTGAATGTTCTAGATGAGAAAACCGCAAATAGTTTGTGGGAAAGACTTGCGGCCGTGTATCAGGCCGAATCTCTGGTGAAAAAGTTGTTCTTGAGGAAGAATTTGTACTCTCTACGAATGGAGGAAGGTGGATCCTTAATGGATCATTTAAATGCATTTAATCTGCTGGCTGTACAATTGACATCAGCTGGTGTCAAGTTAGAGGAGGAGGATCATTGCTACACACTTTTGTGTTCTTTACCAGATTCATGGGACCATCTTGTGATGGCTCTCAGAAGCACTTTAGTCACCTTCAAAATGGATGATGTGGTGTCTTCGCTGCTATTAGAGGAGATGCAGAGAAAGGCTTCCATTTTAGAAAAAGAAGCCCTTGTTGTTCGTGGGAGATCCACTGAAAGAGGGAAGAAAAATGACAATAAGTCTGACAATAAGGGTAGATCCAAATCACGTGGGAAGTCAAAGACTTCCAATAAGTCCAAGGAAAAATGTTGGAACTGTGATAAATTTGGGCACTTCCGTAAAGATTGCAAAGAGCCGAAGAAGAAGAAGAAAGGTTCAGATTCAGCTTTAGAAAGATCTCAAGAAGATGGCGATGCATCCATCGTAGCTTTGGCAGCCCATGCATTTGATGATGTGTGGTTGGTTGACTCAGGTGCATCTTTTCACATGACCTCTCATCGAAACTGGTTCTCAAAATATGAAGAGTTCGATGGTGGAAAGGTGTACTTGGGTGATGATTCTCACCTAAAGATAGTTGGATGTGGAAGGGTCACTATCAAATTTCCTGATGGATGAGTAAAGGGAATCGATGGAGTTATGCACATTCTAGTTTTGGCATGAAACCTATTATCTGTAAGTATGTTGAATGATGTAGGTGTGCAAGTTGTTTTTTTGAAAGATGGATGCAAGATGATAAGAGGATCGATAGTTCTTGCAAGGGGTACTAGGAGAGGTACCTTATTTTAGCTAGATGCATGTATTCCTCTATGTAATAGTTCTTCATCCTCACCATCTGAACAAGTAGTGAAGAAGTCTATGGCTATTGGTTCTGATGGTAGTGCAAACACTTTGGAAGGTAAGCTTCCTGTAGAAAAGGCAATGTTGTGGCATATGAGATGTGGCCACATTGGTGAAAAGGGTCTCAGAACCCTGAAAAATAAAAATCTCATTGAGGGGTTAAATGATTGCAATCTCGAGTTCAACTTCTACAAACACTGTGTCTATGGTAAACAAAATCATGTTCAATTTTACTCTAGTTCTCACAAATCTTCTGATGTTTTGGATCTTATTCATTCTGATGTATTTGGTCTTGTAAAAGTTCCTTCAATCTCCAAGTCTGTATTTTTTGTATCTTTCATAGATGACTATAGTAGAAGGACGTGGATTTATTTCCTTAAAAGTAAGACACAAGTCTTTAGTTGGTTCAAGGAATTTAAAGCTCTTGTAGAGAATCAGACTAGTAAGAAGATTAAGTGTGTGAGAACTGACAATGGTGGTGAGTTTTGCCCAGAAAAGTTTGAATAGTTCTATAAAGAACAAGGTATCAAGAGGCATAAGACAACTCCTTATACCCCACAACAAAATGGAGTTATAGAGAGAATGAACAAGACACTGATGGAGAAGGCTAGGAGTATGCTTAGTGGAGCTGGTTTAGAACAAAGGTTTTGGGCCGAAGCTGTGGCCACTGCTTGCTATCTGGTTAATAGATCTCCTACATCAGCCCTTGTTGGTAAGACACCCATGGAGGTGTGGTCTGGTAAGAAGCCTTCAATTAGACATCTTCATGTTTTTGGTTGTGAAGCTTATGCACATGTTCCAAAGGAGAAAAGATCTAAGTTAGAAAACAAAGCTGTTAAATGTATTTTCATCAAATACAGTGCTGGTGTGAAAGGATACAAGCTTTGGGATCCTGTGACTAGTAAGGTTTTGTATAGTAGAAATGTTATTTTCAGAGAGCTAACATCTTCTCCTATTGTGCTACAACCAGATGAAAAAGAAAAGGAAAAAGATGTTGTTCAGTTGCCTCCTACCCCTGAGAAGACTGAACAGAGAGACCATGTTGGGTCTAATGTTGAGGAGAGCTCTAGCACCTCTAATAGTTCAGAAGAAGAGGAAGAACAACCTCAACCTCATCCCTTGAGGAGATCCATGAGAGAAAGAAAGCAACCAGAAAGGTTTGGTTATTCTATGTTAGATTCCAGTTGTGTCTTTGCTTTGATTACTAACACTGATGAGCCTAGATTTGTGAAAGAGGCTTTGGGCATGGAAGATGCAGGTTCCTAGATTGAGGCTATGGATGATGAGATGGCTTCATTGGAGAAAAACAAAACTTGGGACCTTGTACCTTTGCCTAAAGGGAGAAAATCTATTGGCTGTAAATGGGTGTTCAAGAAGAAATTTTGTGCAGATGGCAGTGTTGGAAGGTATAAAGCTAGATTGGTTGCAAAGGGGTATTCATAGGTAGAGGGAATAGATTATGGTGAAATATTCTCTCCTATTGCAAAGTTGACATCCATTAGATTTTTGTTATCTCTTGTTGCATCATATGATTTAGAGATAGAACAGATGGATGTGAAGATAGCTTTCCTTCATGGTGATTTGGATGAAGAGATTTATATGTCACAGCCTGAGCACTACATTGTTAAAGGTAAAGAATCCTTAGTTTGCAGATTAAAGAAATCTCTATCTGGTTTGAAGAAATCTCCTAGGATGTGGTACCTTAAGTTTGATTCCTTTGTGTTGCCAATTGGATTTGTAAGATCAAAATTGGATCATTGTGTTTATTTCAGAGTTGAAAATGATCGCCTTCTTATTGTTGCATTATATGTTGATGATATGTTGTTGTTTGGGAAGGGTAAGGGTATGATTTCTAATTTTAAATCTCATTGGTCAGCACAGTTTGAGATGAAAGATCTTGGGGTAGCTAGGTACATCTTAGGTATAGAAATTAGTAGAGAAAGGTCTAACAGAAAACTTTGGTTGAGTCAGAGTCAGTATGTGAAGTCTATGTTGGACAGGTTCAACATGGTAGATTGTAGACCACTATGTGTTCCTATTTATGTGGGAACAAAGTTATCTGTAGATGATTGTCCAAAATCTCCTAGTGAGGTAGAGGACATGAGTAGAGTACCTTATGCTAGTGTAGTTGGTAGTCTTATGTATGCTATGGTCTGCACTAGACCAGACATTGCCCAAGCAGTGGGAGTCCTGAGTCAGTTTATGGCTAATCCTGGATGGGTACATTGGGATGCAGTTAAGCAAGTATTTAGATATTTAAGGGGTACATCAGATTACTCCATATGTTATCATGGTAACTCTTCTAGATCTCCACATTCAGTTTGTATTCGTGGGTTTGTGGATTCAGATTGGCCAGGTGATATTGATAGTAGGAGATCCACCAGTGCTTATGTGTTCACTATGTTTGGTGGTGCCATTAGTTGGATGAGTAAGCGACAACCTGTGGTTGCTTTATCCACTACAAAAGCTGAATACATGGCTGCTACTCATGCTTGTAAAGAAGCCATTTGGCTTAGAAGATTATGTTCTAATGTTGGTGTCGATGCAGAATAGATTACTATTTGGTGTGATAGTCAGAGCACTATTTGCCTTGCAAAGAATCCAACTTTCCATGCTAGAACAAAGCACATTGATGTGCAGTTTCACTTTGTGAGAGATATGGTGGAAGATGGAAAGGTAAATTTGGAGAAGGTAGATACTATGAAGAATATTGCAGATGCATTAACGAAACTAGTGGGCACTGAGAAGTTCAGATGGTGTTCGGAGTCTATGGGCCTTTTGGCCTATAGCGGTTAAAGTTCCTATTATGTTCCTATTGCTCTTACAAGGTGTTTGACAAGGTGGGAGAATGTTAGGAATAAGGTCTCTCAACCTTGGATAATTCCTATTCTTATTATTTATTTTGTAAATGTATTTTTTTGCAAATAATGTAATTAAGTGTGAGTGTACATGTCTAGTTGGCATGTTGATGTGTCACTCCACTTGATGTGTCGTCATCTTGTGCATAAGGAGATCATGACTGAAACGGTCATGATGGATTCCTATGATGTGTAAGAACTATTTAAGGAATGTGCTATGACAGGTGTAAGAGCATCTTATGACTTGGGCCTATTTGGGCACCCAAGAAGAAGTGGTTGGTGTGTGTAAGAGAATATGCCAAAAATAGGTTGGTATGATAGATTCTCTTACACTTCTCTTGTGACCATTATTTTTGGTGGATTCTATGACAAGCTATCATAGTCTATTCTAGGGATGGATGCCTATTCTTGGGATTGCATGTAACAACTATGTACATGTGGCTTTGTGCATGGGTCTTGGTGGTTGTGCCTATTTTTGGGTCTAGAGGAGTCTATATATATGATGCTGCTCCTATGGGAGAGATATAACAAAGTTTAAGTCTTGTTGGCTTTGTCTCTCATTTCCTGAAAGAACTTGCATTGCAAGTGTATTGTAATCTTTGTGTTGAAGATAATACATTGTGCAGGTTTTGGAGTGCTGGGGTTTTTTACCGAAAGGTTTTCCCAAGGGTATATCATTGTGTCATTCTCTATTTTTCTGTATGCATTGTATGTGGTTGCAATATCTTTGTTAAAGTAGTTAATGAATCTGAAATTGTAAGGATTTATAAGAATTTGCACAATACTCTCCTATAGAGATTAGCGTAGGAAGCTATTTTTGCACTTGAGTTTCCTTACAAAACTGATCTTGATTTTTCTAAGCCATGGATGAAGTCCAGAGCACCTATTCAAGATCAATCGAGTACTAAATAGGAAGACTATTTCATTCAAGAAGGTATGTTGTTTAAAGGTATTCAGTTATGTATACCGAGAGGATCATTGAGAACTAATTTGATAAATGAGAAACATAGTAGTGGTTTGGATAGACATTTTGGCATTGACAAGACATTGAATTTTCTTAAGGACAAATACTTTTGGCTACAGTTGTATAAATATGTTTAAAAATTTGTGAAAATTTGTGGAGTTTGTCAAGTTGAAAAGGGAGTAAATTAGAATACTGGATTGTATATAATGATTTATGTTCCTGAGAAACCTTGTATTGATATCAATATGGATTTTTTTCTTGGCTTACCAAAGACAGTGAGAGGTAATGATTCTATATTTGTTGTTGTGGATAGATTTTCAAAGATGGTACATTTTATACCTTATAGAAAGACATCAGATGAAGTACATATAGCAGATCTTTTCTTTAAGGAAATTTTTAGATTGCATGGATTATCAAGGAGTGTCATCTCTGACCAAGACAGTAAATTTATTAGATACTTTTGGAAGACTCTTTGGAAAAAGTTGGGCATCGAGTTGAGGTATAGTTCTACATTTCACCCATAGACTGGTGGATAGATAGAGGTTGCAAATAGAAGTTTGGGTAATCTTTTGAGATGCTTAGTTGGAGATAAACTAAGTAATTGGGATTTTATGTTGGCACAAGAAGAGTTTTCATACAATAATTCAGTGAATAGGAGTACTAGGAAAACACCTTTTGTGATTGTTAATGACATACAACTGAGAGGTATATCAGATTTGAAGGATATTGATGGTAAACAAAAAGAGAAGTGTTGAAGGAGTAAATTTTTATGAGTTCATGAAGACATTGCATGAAGAAGTGAAACATAAGTTGGAAAATAATAAAAAAATATATAAAGATAGAGTAGATAGATCAAGGAGACATAAAACTTTTACAGTGGGAGTTGAAGTTATGGTTCACTTGAAGAAAGGAAGATTTCCTGTTGGAACATATGGGAAACTAAAAATGAATAAATTTGGTCCTTGCAAGATATTGAGGAAATTTAACGTTGGAAATGCTTATGAGATTGAGTTACCTGATGATATGGATAAATCACCTATATTCAACATTGCAGATTTGTTTGAGTATCATGAACTTGATGAAGACATGACAGTACCAAATGATTATCCTATGAAGAAAACAAAAGAAGATGAGAAGATTTTGGAACAAATAATTTTCAGAAGCATAAGAGGAAAATAGTATATGGAATATCTAGTAAACTGGAAGAATAGAGTGATTGAAGATAGTTCTTGAATTTCACAATATGAGTTGGATTTGGCTTAGGTTGTACCTGTTGCATGATTCAAAGAATCATTTCAAATAACCCCAGGTGTCTGATGTAGGAGTATCTCGGGTCCTTGGAAATCTTGTATCACCAAAAACAAGTTTGAGTTTTCTATGTTGCTTGGTGGGTATGTGCAAGATCATGAGGGGCCAAACTATGCCCTTAAGTGGCAATGAAAAATCAGCAAATCAGGGTTAGTCAACTTGACATGAAAATTTCAACTAGCTATGAACCTAATATCAAAAAGTTGTAAGAATAGAATCTATAGAAAATTGAATGTAGTTTCTAAACTACTAGGTCTTTTTTGAGAAAAAGTTAGTATGATTGGTGAAAAGTATAGATTACAATGCAATAGTACAAAAATTTTAGGAAAAAAATAATTAGCTATATGTCTGACCACCTTAATCATAATCAAATGATAATATTTTATTATAAGATTTTATATATAAGTAGTAGACTCATGCTCGAATGTGACGCATATTTTTTTGTAATTTTATTCCAAAAAAAAAATTAATTATGAATTTTTTACTACAACATTTTCAGAATAAAAAAACTCCTGTGTCTGACCACCTTAACTCATTCAAAACTTTACAAAATTCAAATTTTTATTTTTTTTCCTTATAGTAGGTGAATCATAGAATGTGATGCATTTTTCGGATTTCAAAAATGTTATACCATTTGAAAGTTATAGTCATTTTTCAATCAGTATATAAATCAGCACTTTAGAGGTAGCTCAATTAGAAAATAACTAATAATTACTTACCGAATTCAAAATTTGACACCAATTATATCAATAGAAAGCTGATAATCTCCTTAAGATACCCTTTTCATTTTATCAAATTCAGGTGGAAAAAAAGTCATCAACTACATTGTCAAAGTTTTGAACTGACATCGCCACTTTTTGGCCCCTCATGATCTTACACATATCCTGGTTCCTTCTTTGACTGAGTTGGCTTGGTAGTTTCTTGGTTCCTTCTTTGACTGAGTTGGTCAGTTATTTCCTGGCGCTTGGTTAACCTTTCTTACTAAGTAGTTTATTTTGATTTTCTATTGAGGCCGACTTGTGCATTTAATTATGGTCATGGAGTTAATATTAGTATTGATCATTAGGAAGCGTTTGGACCTAGATCTAGTCATTTGTTTTGTTAATGATGGATCTGAAGGCCATCCTATTTCAGTAGCCTCTTGTATAAATGTAGTTGTTGGTTGTAGTTTTAGGGGGGTATATAGTAGATTGGTAATAGTTAAGAAGTTAGAAGATAGTTTCTAAATCCTAGCATGTTGGAGGACTATTGTAATTGAATTTAGATGTATTTGGATTTAACCAAGATGACCTTTAAGCTCGACATGTATGAATAAATTGATGAAATATAAAGATATGTTCTGCATTCTCTCTCTCACTTCTTGTGTAATTTCTTTCGTGTGTGATCTCTACAAGGAGGATAGGGATTGGGGTGTTCCTTTCGTCCTCATGGTGCTCTTCCTTGCGTAACTATCACATACACACTAGGAATCTCCCACTCCATAGGTAATGTCAAAGTTGAAATGAATCCATTAACAACATTAGATAGAATTGTATAAAAACCTATAGTACCAAGAACATTAACAATATTGAGTAGTTGTAAACCAATAACCTACAAGCACAAATTTCATAGCAAGCCTCCACATCCCCCTATACCATGTCCTTCTACACACACCTCTAAATGCTAACTATGTTAAGAACATAACAAATGAATGCTTCTCAATTGAAAATATTAATCATTCCAACACATATATATCTAGCTACAAGAGAACATTAGCATCATCTATGTTTCCATGTATCCATGAGCACCTGTAACTGATCAAACCATGCCGAACTCCAAATGCAAAAACCACAATATCATGAATTACCTAGCAAATGATCAATATACTCAAAACATAGAAAACTATTTACCAACATCAATGTCAAATTTCCAACTACAGAATTAGGAACATAAACATGACAACCATGATCTTAAACATCTCAACCAAAGAGATAACATGATCCATATGAACATAATCATATTATGCCAAAACTCTAAATGCGTCTCAAGAGTGTATCATGATATAATATTGAAAAACATCCTAATAACAAGGATAACATGTCAAAAGAAAACATAAACAACATCTATACCAATGACCCCTATGAGTCCTCAAGATAATGAATCTATATCACTGCCAACAACTCCCACTGAAGTGTGGTACCAAGTCTTGCATGATATCATGACAAACATATTCTTTGTGAAGATTGAACTAGACATAAACTAACATATGAATTGCCAAAAAAACTCAATAGGAATTACCATCATCACTCTGAGAAGATGCATAAGACTCAGAATCTGAAGAACTCTTATTTTCTTTCTTCTTCTTCTCTTTGCAATTCTTGAATGAATATGACTAATCTGCCCACAATTCCAACAATTTGCTTTGGAATTCTTTCTAGGAGACTTAGATCTTTCCTCTGACTTTGATTTTGACTTCTTGTCATCTTTCTTGTTTCGAACAACAAGAGCATCCTTGACCATCTTAGAATATTTCTTTCATACTTATTCTGATAGGAACAAAGAAACCACATCTTCCATCTTTAAAGTAGTTGGTGTACTCCCAATGGCCATCACCAAACAATCCCATGTGTCAGGAAAATAACATAACATAAGCATACATTGATCCTCATCATCAATATTGACTCCTACATAAGTTAACTATGCAACAATCATATTGAAAATATTCTGATGATCTGCTACAAATGTACCCTTGTCCATCTTCAAGGAATACAACTTATTCCTCTAGAACAACTTGTTTACAAGGGACTTTCCCTAATAAATATCAGCAAGTTTCTTCCACAAAGAAGTTGTTGTCTTCTCCTCATGAAAATTTAATAGAATAGAGTCTACCAAAGAGATCCTAATCAACTCTTTGGCTTTTCTATATGTGAGATCCTAGTCCTCTTGTTTCATGCTTGAAGGTTTAGCTCCAGCCACTGCAAACCAAAGATCTCTATCTACTAGAAGATCTTCCATTTTGAGTTTCCACAACTCATAATTTCTACCATCAAACTTCACATTATCTACTCTTCCTAATGTTCTCACCATCTCAATCTACAATATTGATTACGAGTATCCTACAAATCACCCACTACAGAAATGACATAAACAACCTGCCCACAATGATAACCCAACTAGCCTTTCTCTTATACCACTTGTTAGGAAAGAAGAGTGCGAAACACTTTCCATGATATCAAATTCTAAGGGGACAATAAACCAAGGATGACTATCAATTTCAATTACAGCCATTAAGATGCACAAAAAAAATAGAGTAAGCACAAAAGGATAAACAAAGCATTAAAAAAACACCAATATTTCCATGGGAAAACCCTTACAGGTAAAAAAACTACACACCCAAAGAACTAGTCATTTATATTATGTAAATTTGGTTACATATAAGTTACAGATTGTTTTCTTGCAGATGTAAACTCTCAACCTCATTTCTACAAATGTTGAATACTTGATCACTAAGTTTCATAGAGATTGACCATCTATAACTTATCGAGTATCTCTTAAGCATTTGTCCATGTAGTGTTTCTTCAGTCTCCTAGCCTTCCAAATACTAACAAATCCCACATACATTTATACACTCAGCAATTCATTATAGAATTTGGTAAAGAAAATGTAACAAAGAAAAATGGTTACTGACAGCCTTGGCAGTCCCTTCAGCGTCAAGTCACTCCATTTGGCCCTAGACACTCTCTTCGACATCGGGTCACTCCCTTCGGCCGCAGACACTGGCTTCAATGTATACTTCACCACTGGCCTCGCATACCACTTCGCTATTTGCACCATACTAGGTCTCCTTGTACCAGTTGCACACATCGTATGACCTTACTTCCCCTACGGTGGACCTCATACAGTGAGCTAACCATAAATATTGTTGGGTGGACTCAGTACCATACAATGGACTTGTCATACGGTGGACTTAAATGTATGGTGAGAGGTCACCACAAGGTGCCTTACGTATGAAGTCACACCAACAATTGGAAGTGTACATGAAGCACTATTTTAAAAGATGGAGCATTAAAATAAATTATTTATACAAAAAGTGAATTACAAGTATGGGTTAGTAAGAAATAAATTCTTTGAGAGATAATATTTTGAATGATGAATTAGCCCAGAATAATACAGATGAGGATCTTAGAACTATTCTTTGATGAATTAGCCCAGAATAACCATATTATTTTAGGAAAATTATGCTTTCCACAATGTACAACCATAAATTTTTCTCACCAAAAGTGAAACATTTCACTAAAGGAAATATAAAAATTTTGGAATAGAAAAGTGGATAATATGAGGTTGCTGCAAAATGGTCATTAAGATTAATATACTACAAAGGGAAAATCAAGGTGAAGAAATACCTACTAATTTCAAGATTGGACTATTTGATAAAGATGAACAGATTAGGGTAAGTAATGAGGATAATTATTTCTAAAGACAAGGGATTCAACAACAAGAATTATTTCCTAAAAAGAGGAGTGCTACACTATTATTTGACCATAGTGCAAAATAATTAATGTTTTTCATCTTTACGTTTACAGGATAATTAGAAATTTCTTGTATTTTTCCAAGGGATGTAATGGTTAAAACACTTTCTTAACTTTATAAAAGGGAAATCAGGACTAGAGAGAATAATCATAACAATCACAATGTAATATTTTTTATCGAAAGTTAATAGAGTATTCTAGTTCTTTTCTTTTCAAATGAACCATGGATGAAATCTTTAAGTGGGTGGCTACAAGAAGTTGACTCCCACTTTTGGGAAAAAAGTGGAAGTGTTTTCCCTATTTTTCAATTTTTTTGTCAATTGATGTCAAAATATAAGGCACTTAGAGATCGAATCTCAAAAACCTTCAGAAATAGAAAATGTAGTGTTCAAATCTACTTTTTTAATATATAATTTATTTCAATATCCACATGGTAGAAATTACTTTTTAGTATCCATGTTTTAAAATAAGTTGTTTAAAATACATGTTTTAGGACCATACCACACACGTGTACAACACTATAGTTTGACCTAAATGAATGTTTTTTTGTGAATCCTTCTTGGGAAAGATGCCTAAGGCACCAAAGATTGATTAACATATTTTTTTTATTAAATATTCTTTTAATTAATTTTTAATTGACTGTAAAGTACTTTCAAAACCTCTAGTGTACAACTACCATAAATTGATGACAATTTCACATTTTTTTCTTTCTTTTTTTTATCATCAAAGAGAATTGTATGTAGATTGATATCATATAATTTATTTTCCAAAAAATCTAAAAACAAAAAGATTATTAAAGTTTTAGTGAACCTTGGTATTTTACATTTAGGTACCACTTTTAAATAATAAATAAGATGAAAATAGTAGAAATGATCATATCACTATGAAATTTAAATTATTGAGCTCAAGATAGCGAGAGATGTAATGAGTTTTCATTTCACATAAAAATATAATTAGAAAGGCTCTCAAAAATTTACAGCAAGGCAAAAATCTAGCATTCTATTCTCTTAGCCATTATTTTGGAGGTCCAAGCATAAGTTTGGTCCCACCAAGCCTATCCCAAACTGAAAACTGAGGCAAAGGTACATGTCTTGCTCCATATTTTTTTAAACAAGTGTCTGTTATTTAAAATTCAAAAAATGCGTGCCTATTTTTTAAATACAATAAATTAGTG
Source organism: Chamaecyparis obtusa (assembly GCA_027943335.1). Lineage (NCBI taxonomy): Eukaryota > Viridiplantae > Streptophyta > Pinopsida > Cupressales > Cupressaceae > Chamaecyparis > Chamaecyparis obtusa. The sequence continues at coordinate 612,080 of BSBK01006202.1, read as the reverse complement.
TGTAAAAATGTGTTTCTAGTCATAACTTTTTAAAAAACTGTTTGAAAAATGAGCACCCATTTTTCAAAAAATGTGTACCTATTTTTTTAAAAATAGGCAACCATTTTGAAAAAAAGGCACTTGTTTTTCAAAAAATGGGTGCACATTTTTTGTATTTTGAATTGATTGTACAAACCTAAATCAGGCACCCATTTTTTTCAAAATGGGTGCCTATGTGTAGAGGTATCCCTAAAACTACAAACAATAACTACATTTATACAAAAGGCTACTGAAACAAGTCAGCCTTCAGATCCATCATTGGAGAAAAGAAGACTGGATCTAGGTCAACATGCTTCCCAATGATTGATACCAACATTAATTTCGTCACCAAAATTAAATGCAAAAATCATCCTCAACAAGAAATCAAAATAAACCACCTGGTGAGTAAGACTACCGAGTCCCAGAAAATAACTTCGTAACCAAAATAGTCAAGCCAACTTGATCAATGAAGGAATTGAGCAAAAATTGAGCCCGTCGGAAGAAACAGGAAAAGATCGCCGAGAGCCTGAAAGAATCTATCGAGCAAACCTAACAATTCTAACTTGTTTTTGGTGACATGGTATTTCCAAGGACCCGCGATGCTCCTACATCAGAAACCTGGGGTTGTTTGAAATGATTCTCTGAATCATGCAGTAGGTACAACCTGAGCTGAATCCAACTCAAATTGTGAAATCTAGGAACTTTATTCAATCTATCTATTATTCCACTTTACTAGATACTCCATATATTTTTTTCCTCTTGTGCTTCTACCAATTCTTTGTTCCAAAATCTGCTCAACTTCTTATGTCTGCTTCTTAGGATAATCATTCGGTATTGTCATGTCTTCATTAGGTTCATAATACTCAAACAAATCTAGAATGTTGAATATAGGTGATATATCCATGTCATCAAGTAACTCAATCTCATAAGAATTTCCATTGTCAAATTTCCTCAATATCTTGCAAGGATCAAATTTTTTCATTTTCAACTTCCCATATGTTCCAATAGGAAATCTACATTTTATCAAATGAACCATAAATTCATCCCCAAATGCAAAATTCTTATGTCTTCTTGATCTATCTTCTCTATCTTTGTATTTCTGATTACTATTTTCCAACTTATATTTCACTTCCTCATGCAATGTCTTCATGAGCTCAGCAAAATCTCCTCTTTCAACACTTCTCTTTTCTTCACCACCAATGTCCTTCAAGTCTAATATACCTCTTGGTTGTATGCCATTAACAATCTCAAAAGGTGTTTTTTCTAGTACTCCTATTCACTGAATTATTGTATGCAAACTCTTCTTGTGCCAACATAGAATCCCAATTACTTGGTTTATCTCCAACTAAGCATCTCAAAAGATTACCCAAACTTCTATTTACAACCTCTATATGTCCATCCATCTATGGATGAAATGTAGAACTATACCTCAACTCAGGACCCAACTTTTTCCAAAGAGTCTTCCAAAACTAGCCAAGAAATTTACTATCTCGGTTAGAGCCGATACTCCTTGGTAATCCATGCAATTTGACAATTTCCTTAAAGAAAATATCTACTATATGCACTGCATCTAATTTTTTTCTACAGGGTGTAAAATGTGCCATCTTAGACAATCTATCCACAATAACAAATATGGAATCATTACCTCCTACTGTCTTCGGTAAGCCAATAAAAAAATCCATAATGATATCAATCCAAGGTTTCTCAAGATTAAAAATCGGTATGTACAATCTAGTATTCTAACTTACTCCCTTTGTGACTTGACAAATTCCACAACTTTTCACAAAATTATGAACATCCTTATACAACTTTGGCCAAAAGTATTTCTCCCTAACAAAATTCAATGTCTTGTCAATGCCAAAATGTCCAACCAAACCACTACTATGTTTATCTTTTATCAAATTAGTTCTCACTGATCCTCTTGGTATACACAACTGAATACCTTTAAACAACATACCTTCTTGAATGAAATAGTCTTCCCATTTAGTACTCAATTGATCTTGAATATGTTCTCTGCACTTCCTCCGTAGCTCAGAAAAATTAGGGTCAGTTTCATACAAATCTTTCATTTCATCAAAACCAAGAACTTCAATTTTCATTTCAGTCATCAAAGATCTTCTTCTACTTAATGCATCATCAACTTGGTTAATGAATCCACTCTTATTTTTTATCACAAATGTATAACTCCACAAATATTCAACCCATTGCATATGTCTCTGATTCAACTAATTCTGACTACCCAAATATTGAAAAGCTTTATGATCAGTATACAACACAAATTCACTCAGTATCAAATAATGTCTCCATTTATTTAGGGATTGAAAAATAGCATAGAACTCTTGATCATACAAAGAATATTACCTTTTTGAATCATTCAACTTCTCTCTAAATAAAGCAACGGGTTTACCTTCTTGACTCAAAATAGCTCCTATTGTATTACCACTTGCATCACATTCAACTTGATATTCAAATCAACAACCTTCTACTTCAAAATCTCAAAACTTTTATCAACTCCATGTGTCCACTTGAATTCTCTTTTATCTCCTCTCATAGTCTCAATCATAGCATTAAAAATTGAACTGAAATTTCTGATGAACTTTCGGTAAAAAATTTCTAAACCATGAAATGATCTTACCTCACTAGCATTTTTAGGTGTAGGCCAATTCAAAATAGCTTCAACCTTTTCAAGGTCCATTTTCAAACCATCAGCTGAAATCACAAATCCTAAATACATAATCTCTTCTTTCATGATGGAACACTTTCTTAGATTGATCTAAAACTTTTCTTCTTTCAATCTCCACAATACTTGTTTAATATGAAACAAATGTTCCTCTCCGGTCTTACTAAATATCATAATGTCATCTAGATATACAATCATAAATTTACACAAGAATTTCTTCAAAACTTCATTCAGCAATCTCATAAAATTACTAAATGCATTAGTTAAACCAAAAGTCATAACCAACCACTCATACAAACCTTCCCCTATCTTAAAAGAAGTCTTCCACTCATCACCTTCTCTAATTTTGATCTGATGATATCCAATTTTCAAATCAATTTTGGTAAAATAATTTTCTCTAGTAAAACTATCAATTGTGTCATCCATTCTCGGTATAGGAAACCTATATGTTACTGTTATCTTGTTAATTGCTTTGGAATCAGTACACATTGACCATTCTCCATTATTCTTAGGTTCTGATATAGCTAGCACTACACATGAACTCAAAATTTCTTAGATCAAACCTTTCTGCAACAATTCTTGGATTTTTCAGTTCAATTCCTGATTCTCGGTAGGTGTTAACCAATGTAGTACCTTATTCGGTAAACTACCTCCAGGGATCAGATCCATACAATGATCAATGCTTCTCTTCGATGGAAAAACATCAAGTACATTATCAAAAATGATCTCCCTATACTCATTGAGCATCTTATCAATCTCTTCAAGTATTCTATCCACTACTTTCCCACTCAGTTTGTTAGGAATTACAACAAAACATACATCATTCTTCCTTAAATCCATAACAAACATTCTTCCTTCCATCAAATAAAGTTTCATAGATGTACAAACATTAATAAAAGGTTCTTCAAGCATAGGTAACAATGTTTTCCTTCTCCCATTAGCCCAAATATTATATTTATGCAATCTCCCATCATATATAGCATGTCTACCATATTGCTAAGGTCTACCCAACAAAATATGGCAACAATCCATAGGCATGATATCACATAACACCTTATCATAGTACTTTCCAATTTTCAAATTCACATAACTTTGTTCACTTACCAATAGGGCTTCAAGTGTTTCAACCTTTCCAACTGCAACTTTGTAACCATTTCCTCAGATGCCAAATTCTCTGCGCTTCCACTATCAATGATTACCTTCAACACTTCATCAACAACTCTGCATCTAGTCTTAAACAAGCTTTTCCTTATCAGATCTTCCTTATTACTTTCAATCTGAAGTGTTATCCTAACCATCAAGTTCTTTTCCTTCTCTAGTTCATTCGGTGGGTCTTCTTGCACCAAATCATTTCTACTACTACCGACCTTCTTAATTGCATGTGTACACTCAAACTATATGTCCTTCTCCATAATTATAACAAGTTCATCGAATCCACGACTATTATAACTACCTTGGTAATTACTAGCTTTTCCCCTAGAAGAAATTTCACCTTTCCACTTGGTCTTACCTTTGTCCAGATTTTTTTGCCTTGATCAAATCTATTATTTTTACCATAGAATCTACCTCTTCCCCTAGGGAATCTACCACCTCTTCCTCTTTGTCTTTTCTCATGTCTTTTGTTCAATTTCTCCTTGGGTTTCAAGGAAAACTCATAAGCTTCTTCAATGCTTTCCAACTTAACAATTTTGATTTCTTCCAGAATAGAAACTCTTAACCCATTTAGGTACCTAGCAATTATGTCCACTTCATCTTCAACATGTCCAGATCTGATATCTAATCTATAGAATTCCTCAGTATAATATTTTTTTGAGCTATCTTTCTATCTCAGACTTTGCATTCGCCTAACTAGGTTAATCTGATAATCACATGGTAAAAACTTTCCTTTCAATTTATTCACCATCTTATTCCATACCTTGATTTTGTCTTTGTGATGTAGAGGCATTCTAGGGTAATTGGAAAATCTGCATGGTGGTGTGTTGAAGTGATTTTGTGTTACTCGGTTTGCATCTTTGAGTAAGGATCTTTGTCATTGAAGGAGGCTTGATCACTCAAGGAACTTGGTAAAACCTCTGGCACTTGGTGGAACATGTGCTTGGTGATGCTTTTGGTGCTTGTTCAATGTACTTTCTCAGTGATGCCTAGCGTGCTCGGTTGTTTTACTAGCGCTCGATAGTTCTAGCTTACCAACTGGAGTTCTTGGAGATTTGGTTGGACAACTTCATGTATATAATGTTGTTAGCTTGTTTTTTATTCTCCTATGTGGACCTTGAGGTCAACATGGAGAATTAATTAGTTGTAAGGATATTTGAGAGTTGACTATTGTTGCATTTAATATTTGTTTGTAGTAGAAGATGACTTGGCTTAGGAGTTATTTATTTCTTCCAGCCAACTTGTGGTTGAAGAAATGTATTTGAGTGTTTGGGTAGTTGTCTAAGAGGCATGGGGGTCAATCAGTGGAGTTAGATTAACAAGGATAATAGTTCGATCCTGCAAGATCTTGAACATCAGATTGTTTATTTAATAGTTGTAATAGTAGAGCTAGTGGTTTGCATGGTTGGGGACAAGGAGACTTCTCGGTGGCTTGCGAGCTCAAGTTTAGATCTTCCTTAGTGTTTCCATCAATTTTTGATGTGTTTTAGAACTAGACTAGCTAGGAGGTTGCAGAAATACTGTTGTAATTAGTTATATTTGGCCCTAACCTAAAAGGCCTTACAGCTGGGCATGTTGAATGAAATTTTATTTTAGCATATTCTTATTGTGTTATTTCACATTCTTGGTGTTTAGCTACAAGTTTGGATAGTCCTTTATTGGATCCTCTAAACTTGACTGTGTCAGGTGGTATCAGATCTTGAAGTTCTTGAGTGTGTAAATCGATCCCCGAGTTGAGGCAATTTGCACCAGGACCTTGGTTGGTGATTTTTTGCCTTGGGTTTTCAAAGATCTTGAAGGATACCCCTGAGAAGATTGGACCATAGGGAAATTTCAGATCTCTATGATGTTGTGGAATCGAAGACTAAAGAGAAAGTTAAAGTAGATTTCAGATCTAAGATGGAACTGATGAAGAATGACATGATTTTTGAGATCATGAGGGCTATTGCTGGTATGTCGATGATTATTTGTACTGGATATAGTTATGATAAAGTTGATGAAGACTTTTAAGCTTCTATATCTAGTGGAGATGACTAGAGGGACAGATCTGGTGAAGACAAAACTGGTCAGTAGCATAGATCTAGAACTCGGTTAAGTACTAGTTATCGAATGGAAGTTTCTACTTTCTCTGGTACTTTGAGATGTGAGGACTTGATTGATTGGATTGGTGAGTTAGAAGATTTATTTGAGATTGAAGAAATTGAAGATCCTCTTAAAGTAAGATTGGCACAGACTAAGTTGAAAGGACATGCTACTCTTTGGTGGAAAGAATTACAAAGAGATAGAGAAGATGAAGGTGAAATGAAGATCAATCGGTGGAGGTTGATGGTGACTAAATTGAAATCTAAGTTCATACCTACTAACAATGAACTTGACTTGTTTAAGAAACTATGGAATCTGAAGAAAAAATATTTGACTATGGAAAACTATACCAAGGAGTTCTATAAGTTGACTATTTAGTCTGGATACAGAGAATTTGGTAAAGAAAAGTTAGCTTGGTATGTGAATGGTTTGAGATTCAATATTTAGGATGAGCTTGGTATGTTGAAGATTGAATCAATTGAAGATGATTATCCATATGCTCTGAAGGTAGAAGATAATTTGAAGAGGAGACAACATGGTAATTCCCAAGGGAAGGAGAAGCTTGGTCACTCGGTGAAGGATAAACCAACTATTGAAGAAGAACCAAAACCTATGTTGCCAATGAAGAAGATAGGTAGGGTTATCTTTAAGGGTACTTGTTATAATTATGGTGAAAAGGACATCAATCTTTTGATTGTACACAAAAGAAATTTGGTGATTGAAGGAATGCAATGGTGAATGAAAATATTCAGAATGAACCTGAATTTGAGAACTTGCTAGTTTGAAGAACATTGCTCAGTACTAAGGTGGAACCTTGTTAGAGGAGTAACTTGTTCAGAACTCAGTGCAATTTAGGAGGTAAAATCTATGATTTGATTGTAGATAGTGGTAGTACTGATAACATTGTAGTTGAGGAGATGGTTCAGAAACTTGGTTTGAAGAGAGTGAGACATCCTTATCCATATGGGATTGACCGGTTGCAAGATGTTCATGCTCTGAAAGTGAGGGAGAAATGTCTTGTTGATTTTCAGATTGGCCAGTATAAAGATCAAGTGTTGTGTGATATTGTGGAGATGAGTAGTTGTCACATGTTTCTTGGTAGACCATGGTAGTATGATTGTAGAGCTATGCATGACTGTGTCAAGAATGTATTTACTAATGAGAATAATGACAAGAATTTTTCCCTAATTCCTTTGCTAGATAAAATACTCAGTAGGGAAAACCTAAGCTTCAGTATTCAAGTTGATTTGAAGGATTCTAAAAGGATTGATGATTAGTATGGAGAAAAAACCTGTGTGTTGTCAAGGAAAAACTTAAAGAGACAGACAAAGTAGAAGTGGAAGAGTATGCAAGTTGAAGACTTGAAGGACTTGTATGTGAAGAACCAGTTCAAGGTTTATGTGTTGAATCTTAGAATATGTTCTTCCATCCTATGAGAACATCTTTTCAAATTTGGGGTGTCTGATGCAGGGGCATTCTAGGGTAATTGGAAAAGCATGGTGTTGTGTTGAAGTGGTTTTGTGTTACTCAGTTTGTAGCTTTGATCGAGGATCTTGGTCATTGAAGGAGGATCGGGTGCTGAAGGAAATTGGTAAAACCTCTTGAACTCAGTGGAACATGTGCTTGACAATGCTTGTGATGCTCAGTCGACGTACTTGCTTAGTGATGCCTAGCATGCTTAGTTTTTTACAAGAACTCAGTAGTTCTAGCTTATCGACTAGAGTTCTTAGAGATTTGGTTGGTTGACTTGGTATATTTAATGTTGGTAGCTTTTGTTTTATTCTCCTATGTGGATCTTGAGGCTGACATGGAAAATTAATTGTTTGTAAGGACATTTGAGAGCTGACTATTATTGCATTTAATATTTGTTTGTAGTAGACATCGAGTTGGCGTAGGAGTTAATTATTTCTTCTAGCCAACTTGTGGTTGAATAAATGTATTTAAGGAGTGTTTGGGTAGTTTTCTAGGAGCATGGGGGTTAGTCAATGGAAGTAGATTGACAAGGATAATAGTTGGATCCTGTGAGATCTTGAAGATCATATTTTTTATTTGATAGTTATAATAGAAGAGCTAGTGGTTTTCATGCTTGGGGACAAGGAGATTGCTTGGTGGCTTGCGAGCTCAAGTTTAGATCTACCTTAGTGTTTCCATTAGTTTTTGATGTGTTTCAGAACTAGACTAGGCTAGAGGTTTCAAAAATACTATTATAATTAATTATATTTGTCCCTAACCCGGAAGGCCTTACAATCAGGCATATTGAATGAAATTCTATTTGAGAATATTCTTGTTGTGTTATTCCCCATTGTTGGTGTTTGGCTACAAGTTTGGATAGTACTTTATTGGATCTTCTAACCTTGACTGTGTCACTTTTCCTTTCCTCTTTCTATCCACTACATGTGCTCCCACCACAAGGATGCATGACCTTTCAACTTGCTTGCAATCTTAACCTTGTTTTCCTCAAGAATATTTTCATACTCAAATACTTTTCCATCTCAGTGATCCAATCCATCAATTCATCTAAATCTAACTTTCCACTATACTTAGGAGGATTGAAATGTGGTTTAGATTTTAGATTTGTCAAATAATTCAAAATTCTTTCCTCACCCTGATCCATTATAGGTGTAGGTTATATTTCACCTTGTTCATCTTCAATTTCCTCATCACTAACATCTTCAAGTTGTCTTCCTCACTGCTAGGTTGTCTCAACAGCTTTTAACCTAGCAGCAATTTGTCTTAACATATCTACCAATCATGGATCTGTATCTTGCCTCGCACAAACCATCTTGAAACCCTCTAGAATTGAAGGTCCAATCATAATATGCTACCCCACAACAAATATCAACTAGGGTTTAATAATAAGGAACACTCAACCTAGATTTCCAAATATAGATCTAGATCTCAACCTTCGCTCTGATATCACCTGAGGAAATGTAGGGAAGGATCAGGGGCCAAAGGAACACCCTAGATACCAACCTCCTTGCAAAAACAAGACATGGAAAGAACAATACACACAAAGGGAGAGAGAGAGAGAATGAAGAACATATCATATATTATTCATGAAATCACCTCATACATGGCGGGCTATAAGGCCTTCCTAGTTTTGCCCAATTACATTCAAATTTGATTACCACAGTCCTCAAACATGCAAGTATTCTTTCTTCAGAAACTATCTTCTATCTTCTAAAATTGATCCCTAAAAATACAACCAATAACTACATTTATACAAGAGGCTACTGAAACAAGTCAGCCTTTATATCCATCATTGGATAAAGGAACAATTAGATCTAGGTCCACACACTTCCCAATGATCGATACCAACACTAATTCCACAACCAAAATTAAAAGCACAAGTCAGCCTCAACATGAAGTCAAAATAAACCACCTGGTGAGAAAGACTACTAAGTTCCAGGAAATAACTCGCCAACCATAAAAACAAAGACAACTCGGTCAATAAAGGAATTGAGCAAAAAATGAGCTGGTCGGTGGAAATAGGAAAACATCACCGAGAGCTAGAAAGAAGGTACCGAGAAAACCTAACAATTCTAACTTTTTTTTGGTGACATAGGATTTCCAAGGACCTAAGATGCTCCTACATTAGAAACCAAGAGTTTTTTTCAGACCAATTATAGATTAATTATTGGATCATTACAATATCTGACTCACTCTAGACCAGATATTGTTAATGTTGTTGGAATTGTGGCTAGATATTAGGAAAATCCTGAAGAGACACACCTGGCTACTATTAAAAGGATATTTAGATACCTGAAAGGAACACTAGAATATGGCTTATGGTAAGGTAAAAATGATAATTTTGAACTACATGCTTATACTAATGTTGATTGGGGAGTAAACATTGATGACATAAAGAGTACTAGTGGAGGTTCATTTTTCCTTGGGAAAAGGTTAGTTTCATAGTTAAGTAAAAAGCAGGCTTGTATAGCTCAATCTATTGCTGAATCTAAGTATATTGTTGCTTCTATTAATTGCACTCAAATTGTTTGGAGAAACAAATGCTGAAAGATATTGGAATAAATTTTGTTGAGCCTATGGTTATCTATTGTGATAACACTAGTATAGTGAATATGTCAAAGAATCTTGTGATGCATTCTAAAACTAAGCATATTTCTATTAAGTGTCACTTTTTGATAGACAAGGTAGTAGAGAAAGAAATAAGGTTGAATACATTAGCACAAATGAATAGATAGAATACATCTTTACAAAGTCATTGAAAAAAGATGCCTTTGAGTATCTCATAGGTATTCTTGCGGTGCAATCCCCTCCTAGTGAGAATTAAATATAGTAGGGATGCATCAGTCCAAATGTCTTCAGAGCTCTATCATTTTCTAGACTTGATGTATGGATCTACTCCTCAGGGGGAGTGATCATTGGAACCTTACAAACTACATTTGGGTGATTCAACACCTGGTTGATGAAGACTAAACATAAGACAATTGATGACTTATGGCACACTTTCCCATTGTTTTCAAAGGGGGAGAGATACTTTGAGAAAATTTGTACTATATGGGGAAGAGTTCACTATTTGGGAAGAGATTATGTTGAGGATATTGAGAAAATTGTATTGAGAGAGTGTATTTTGGTTGATGGATTTTCCCATATGTTTCCATTAATACCAAAGGGGGAGATTGTTGGTGTTAGGAATGGGAACACTAAGAGGGGGTGGTGGTGAATCAATGTTCACTGTATTTTATCTTTTTACTTAATCTTTAAACTGAACTTAAATGCTTAAGTACTTAAATGAACATCCACATAAACATGAAACATGAAATCAACACATAACACCAATATGGTTACGGGGAAACCCAAATAGGTAAAAACCCCAGTGGGAATTGACACCAACTAATATTCTGTACTAGTATTTTATGATCCTTGTTAGAAGATCCTTAACCCTGTTAGGAGTTTCTTTACAATGTATTAAGTACAGTAGACCTTGTCAAGGGTTGGACCATATTAGGATTCTTTTATAATAGTCCCTATTAGGGAAGTGGACACACTATCCTAGAGCTCACTACTCAATTCATGAAGGCTACAACCTTTTGATCTCAGATACACACTATATCTGCTGGATGAACTGTCACTATGACACTACTTGTCTGATCAGTTTCCTTGATGTGTTTATGTTTTAACCTCTTGCAAAGATCTAATACATCTTATAGACTCTTTGCATACTTATGGTCTTCTTATCACAACTCTATATCAACTTCCATACCAATTACAATGGGCGCATCTCATATTTATATGTGCATACAAAATAAACAACTAGGTCAGCCCTTAAACCTGTTACATACAACACTTCCAATTGAATTGGCTCAAGCGTGTTTACAAAAAAAAATATATACATGTTGGAAATGTAATTACAATAGGCACATATCCTTTACATCATTAGAATATAACCACAACTCAAAATGCTAATAGTCGGTTGCTTACTTTGTTCTTCTCTAGCACACACTGGCTGTGTAACTTCAAGTATCTATATCTTTCTCATACTTGCATATCTGATCATGCACTCATAGACTAAGCATGAATATAGTCTAACCAAATTATCTTCTAGGGTGCATACCATAACTTGGTCATACACACATGTTCTAATGCTCTAAGCTTTAGGAACTTTGTACATTGTCGAGTCTTCAACAGTTAGCTGATTTTTGATCTTCCCATCAAGTGAACTGATTCCAAACTTCTATATGTTGGAAAAATGTTCAGCCCTCCACTCAGGATTCATGACAAGGGCTTAACTGCCTCATGTGTACTATAAGTTGAGTGGTTGTATCAGGCATTGATAGATCAGTCTTTTGGTCCAACAAAAACCCCACTCTAACCAATGGTATCAGAGCTTGGTCACACATTCAAATCCTCAGACCCTCGAGGGGGAGATTGTTGGCAAAATGTTCAATGCTCCCCTTAGGATTCGTGACAAGGGCTTAACTACCTCCTATGTACTATAAGTTGAGTGGTTGTATCGGGCATTGACAGATCGGTCTTTTGGTGCAATGACAACCCCACTCTAACACTATATGACTTTGTTTCCATAATGAAAACACTATGCTAAGTCATATACATTAGTATAGCCAACTTGCTAAAAATATCCCCCTTTGTCATTGATGAAAACAAAGGAATATGGCCAAGTTGCTAATTGTCCTTAATACAAAAAACTTTTGTCTTATATCTCCCTATATGTATCTTTCTATCTTATATCTCCTTATACATATCTATAATCCATATTCTACACATACTCCCCCTTTGACATTAATGACAAAGGTGTGTCAAAACTGAATCTACAAAAATGTACTGTGATAGAACATACAGATATGCTATCTATAGATTTTGGATCTCCTTCTTCCAAAATGTGATCAGCAAATTTACAATCTATAGATGGGTGTATAAAGCATATTGTAGCTTCTGCATCTTCTCTAAATTAGTGCTAGGACCTTGATCATATTTCACCATGGTGGCATCAATCTCCTTGATATTCTGATTTAGTATGTCTAATGAGGGCACAAGAGCCTTCCTTAGCTGAGTCTGTCTAGCCCTTATCTTGATCATCTCTTTTTCTGCCTTCTCAATCTTGTCTTATTATCCTTGGTAGACATTGTTGCACATGTTCACATCAACAAATGGATCATCTACTGATTTCCTTATGCTATCTATCATAACTTCTGCCTCTTGTATCTTTTGTACAGATCATCAGTTAACTTGTCTTGGTTCATACATTCAGCAATGATGTTTCTTCCCTTTGCTGTAAACTCCTTCAGGGATGCTTGACCATCTTTTAGTGAGCTTAGGTCAAGTACATAGTTGCTAACCAATTCATTGAGCCTTTTCTTCATATACTTATCCTCTGCAACTAAGGATGCATATTTTTCCAGGCTAGAGAATTTTCCCTTGAACTGTGAAATCACTAAACTGACATCATCAACTACGTGCACTTTGGACACTTTCTTGTCTATAGTTAACAAGCTATTTAAGATGGTCACTGATTCTACGAGGGGATTCCTCATCACTTTTTTCTCCTTGGCCTTCTCCATGGCTAAGATGCTAAACTTAATCAGGTCTTCTTCTCCCCATGAATCCAAACCGGTTGTGTCAAGTGTCAAACTTGACAACAATATTGTTGAGGGAGTGATGAGAGTGCTATCCATCACTTCTTTTTTTACCTTGATTGGTTTAGCTGATGTTTCATCTTTTTGTTCACTTCCTTTTACCTCTTCTTATTCTTTGTTTTTTTTAGCTTCCTTTTCTTTTTCTTCTTCTTTTTTTTCTTCCATCTTTTCTTGTTCTTTCTCATTTGTTATATCCTCAATCAATATTTCTTCTTGATGAATAGGAGGAGTGTTACTACATAAGTTTTCTGCCTCTTGAGTGCTTAGAAATGCCTCTTCAAACTTGTCCAACTCAGTGTCAGTGGTCACCACGGCTATCTCTACATTATCAATGATAATGGTGCTATCCTTTGGTGACTCTTTCATGGACGTAGACTTATCTACCTCTATTTGTGTTTCAACTATAGGCGTTGAGTCCTAAGGACCTGTCATTGATGCATTAGTGGGCTCTACCACCTTGACTTCTTTTGAGGGTACTTGAGCTTTGGGCACAGTAGGTGGATACATGTGCCTATTCATAAAGACCTTCTCAAAGGCTTTCTCTATTTCTTGGCAACTAATTCAAATTTTTTATCCATTATATTCAATGTTCTTGTCTTGGTCCTGAGGTGAGGCTTCACCAGATCTAACAATAATTTTTTCTCTTCTAGCTCACATATAGGAAGGGTTTCATCTAAATCTTCTCTCTTATCCTTAGATCTTCTTCAATGACCTGTCTCTTTTGGAATTGTAGGATGTTCCATACATTGTCAGGGATCATAGTCTTAAGTTCCAAGACTGTCTTCTTGAACTTCATCATGTGTTTGACTATCATTCCATGTCTCTCAAATTTGTCTATCTCACTATATTTTTCATTAAACTTTCCTACTTGATCAGTTCTTCCCTCATCAATTATTCTTGCACTTAGCACACTGAGATTAGGTTTGAAACTTACTTCAAGAGGTGCTTGTGAGTTTTTTTTGTTCCTTATTACTCTCGAGGATGGATGACTAATGCTGATCTCTTTCTTCCTTTTAGGAATTTCCTTATACTCAAGAGGAGCAGTAAGGTCAATGGTTTCCTTGGGTGTAGAAGGAGTAACATTAATTTTACCCTTCTATTCATCAAATTTTTCTATCTTCACCTTCTTCAACTTAGGATCATCTAATTCTACCTTTGCTACATCTACGCTCTCTAATTCCAAAGCAATCTTTTGTTCCCTTTCTTTATCTAGGTCTTCTTGAGACACACCATGAATTCTCAAGATCTCAGAGGTGACCTTGGCAACCTTCCTCTTTATTGTTGCATTGTTTAGTTTAGCATCTATCTCTCTTGTCTTCTCCTCATAGGTTCCCCATCTTGGCTCATTGGGGTCTTTAGGTGCTGAAAATAGAACTTGAGCATAGGCCTCTAGAATAGGCTCTTCCACTTCATATCCTAGTGGATGAATCCACTTTGTTCTTGGTTCAATAGCCTCCATGCATGTTGTGTTTGTCTCAACCATAAAAAAAATAGTATCCTTGTATTTCTCAACAATGTTCTCTAGTATCATGTACCTCATCTGTATTTTAACCATGAATGTCTTCAACTCTAGTGTCATGTAGTCTCTTAGAGTTCTCTCAGTAGATGCCTTGAAGGATATTTGTGGCATGGTAGGAATTATCTTGTCAAGGTATAAGTTTGACACCTTTCCAACAATATGGAAGTACAAATAAATGATTAAAGACCCAAATCTAAATATCTTGGTCTTATCATGCTTGATTTCCTTGATGTTGTCAATTAGTTGTGCATGCAAGATTTCACATGAGTTGAAATCTCCATTTTCATTAACAATTCTTATGGCTGCAAGAATTGTGGCTGCAGACACACTGTTTACCCTATTGGTGTGTTGAAACTTGTATCCAAGTATCATAGACATCAATTTGATGCAATGTTGCTCAATAGGCTCTATGGTCATTCCATGCCTACCACTCCTTGACTTGCAAGTCTATTCAACAATCTTCCTCACATCTTTACCCACTGGAAGGATGAAGCATGACCTTGAGAGGCCTGTCATCTCATGAATTAGGTCACTGGTAATTCTAACTGGCACTTGACCTATCCAAAATAGGTCATCATGAATTCTACTCAGTAGAATTGTGAGGCCCACCTTTGGCCCACATAGTGATCCCAATTTCTAGACTTAGTTTCTCATTTTGATTATGTTTTTGGAGATACTTGGACTCATTCGACTACTATTATATTATGATGAATCGTTAGACTTTATATTTTGTTGACTCTATATGTGGATCCATGATGAGTGGATTTGGATTTGATCGTGTTAGATTATATTATGTTATGAGAATCTGATGACTAGATTATGGTTGATCTTGATTTCATTTATGCTTTTGAATCATGAATTGAATTATATAAACTGAATTTACTTGATGTGATTATTGAATCCTATATGATTATGTGCAGACAATTGAATTATGACATTTTATTCTATGTGATTGAATGTTCAATTGAATTGTGTTAGATCATTACTTTTTGTATGATTCCTTGTATGCAATTGAGTTAACATTAACGTGTGGATAATGTGAATGTATGTGTAGGATTGTTAAGTGTTGTAATATGTTGGACATACCTTAATTGTGATGTTAACTATGTGAGTGTCACTTGACACTAGATTTATTTGTTAACTAAGGTATGTCGTGTGATTAGAGTGCGAGAGCAAGTCCTAGAAGCTTCCTAGAGGGGGGTATTCTAAGTGCATCCTCTTGTCTTAGGACCCCTAAGTGAAGTCATACCTTACATTTTCGTGCATTAACTGAACCATGGTTTTTGGAGGGTTAAATGGGACCCTAGGGGGTAGTTTCATACATTTTTAGGTAGCCCATTCCTTGTACCCATAGGTTAGGAGTAATTTTAGCATGGGAGAAGCCATATTTTGACCTTTTGTCCCCTCAAATAGTGCCCATTTAATCTTGAACGAAATTGCAACTTGCATGATGGACCCAATAGTACTTCCTAGGACCATCTTAATGAGGGTTGTGGAGAGTTGGTTTGGGGGTCCCTTTTAGTAGGACTTTTAGAGGGGTTTGGGGTTGTTCACCCACTCTCTACCTTTAGAGACCACTAAACTTGGAGAAGGAGAAAGCTAGGGATAGAAGAAGGAGAAGGCTCAAACTTCATCATTTGCATTGGATCATAGGTTGGAGGATCTTGCTCTTCATCTCTCTCATTTTGTTGTAGATGGATCTTGTAGTTGTAATTTTGTTAAGAGTTTTAGCTCCCCATGGTTGGTCATGGTGAGAGCTTGAAATGGCATTTGTATTTTCTTTTGTGATGGTGTTTTGGGTTGTTTACTCTTGGCTCAATCACCCTTGGGAGGGAAGAGCAACCAAGAGGGGGTGTGGAGATGGAGGCAACATTATGTGCAGAGTTTCCTCCATGTGTGGGGAAGGATAAGCTTGGGTGTGTTGTCCCAAGTAGCCTTTGCATTTGAAGCCCAAGGGGCATTTTTGGGGTTATAAGGAGGGATTTGGCCTTGTGTGCCATTGATATGTGATACGTTGTTATGGAGGTCCATGTGTGGCCTTGACATCGTTTATTGTGGTCCATGTGTGGCCTTATTATGGCATTGGCTTCTCCATGTGTTGCCCATTCACACCCTATTAAAGGATCGGATTTGATCCTATGTTTATCCTTGAGGGAATTTGGGATCTATTTGTTTGATTTCATGTGAGTGCTTGAGTTTGTGTATGTATCCTATTCTTTGTGGTTTCCCCAAGCTCGGGGGTGGCCTCATGAGAGGCCTAGGATGGGAGGTGAGCTCCCCATGGTCATTTCCTTGCCTTGTATATATTTGCAGATTTGTGGAAGCTCAAAGAGGAGCTATCATATTTTGGGTGGTTGTGAGAAGACAACCCGTTCATTCCTTTGTGAAATCTCTCTTTGTATTTAGACATCTATTGATGTAAAAGAGATTGTAATGCTTTTTACATGGAGCTATTGTGAAGATGATATAGATGAGACACTGTTATTTAATTGATCTTCCATTGAGTGGCAT
>BSBK01006202.1:580000-590000 GCA_027943335.1 Chamaecyparis obtusa | reverse complement strand
TGGGAGAATTGGTTCCAAGAAAGGTTTTGTGCTACATATTTTCTCCTCTTTGCATATAGGGTGTTCTTTCTTCCTTTGTTGTTTCAGAGAATATAATACATATTGTAATTGATTTGTCTTATGTATGAGGACTCAATTTATTCTTACTGTTACCAAGCTATCTCCATTTGAATTCCAAATTCATTAATCATACATCAAGGGTGTTTGATTTTCTATTTGCATTTCCTATGTGTTTGCAAGTGGAGTTGTCTTCACAGAGATAATTGGTTTGGGATTAGTTTTCATGTATGTATGAGCTGAGGTGTCAAAGATATGTCATGCTTTTCTTCCAGTGGATGCTAGTTAATGTATTATCTATTTATAGGTCTCTTCTAAGGGGAGGGTTAAAAAACTTTGTATGGGTGATAACATACTTGAATACATAGGTGGGTTGTTGAAGTGAGGTTTGGTCATGGTGTGCGATTGATGTTAGTCATCAACACATTGAATTTATTGTTTTCTTGTTTCATAGTTGTCTATTGCAATAGGGTATTTGACTTTGTGGCCCTTTGGATAAGGCACTGGTCTATGAGGGATTTAGGGTATCTCAGGGGTCCTTTCAAACCCATCATTAAATCATTTACATTCAGTTCCACCCTTTCCCTTTCATGTTGTTAGGATAGGTCTCTAGTTTTCATACTCACTCTATGCAAGTAGGGCTATTGCATAAGAATTTGTGTCATTGGGGTACAATATATTCAAAAGGGGTTTGAAGACTATTCCACAATAATCTATCTGTAGGCCTTTTATTCACCAAAAGGATGTCATGAGTGTGTAGATAAGGCAATACCTGCCTGAGTGATGTGGACCTCAAAGAAGAAGGAGGATGTTCTCTATCCTCATCAATTGGATTGTTTTCTTGTCAAACTTGAATGCCGACCTGAGAATCAAGCACATCCATCGATTCAAGTTTGGTCCTGCAAGGAAAAGCCCCAACATCTACAACATAAAATATTATAGGAGTGGCCATCACTTACTTTTATAACACTTCTTCAAAGGTTTCCAAGAGATTCTGAATCAACACAATGAACTAGGGTTTCCGCAACTAATCACAACAAGTCACTTGATGAATCAAATTGTAATACTTCTCAATCAACTGTTAAGACTCTTCTGCTCTCCAATCGCTCTCAATATGGATGCAATGAGAGATCTTTTATCTTCTATGTACTTTAAAGTAGGAATTCTTCCATTAATGCTTGTCACATAAACTAGGTTGTCATTTGGAAATTTCTAACTTTCATTCTAAAAACAATTAGCTAGTGCACTCTTGCACAAAGGTTCCTCTAGTCTCCAAAAGCTTAATTCCAAAGGCGCATACTCTAAGAGTGAGTATACTAGCCACGCATGGGTCTAGAGCTAAATTAGCTCCCCCTATGACCCTGACGGCCATTCATCTAGATGTAGAGGGTGCATCCACTATGGATGCATCCAATACATACTCATCAACCTTATCCTTTTTTGCTTTTGACCAAATCAAGCTCGCATCCTTTGAAGCTTTCACAAAATTGACTTCCCCTTCAGGATCTAAAACTAATTTTTTGGGATTTTTAGGGCTTTCCTGACCTTGCATCCTTGATTTGCAAAACTTTGAGATGTTTCCAGCCTTTTTACAGTAGTGAAAAATGACCAGAGGCCTGATATTCCTCGACGCATTGACATGAGTCACCATCTTACATTGTTTAGTTGAGTGACCATTATAGTTACATATCTGACATGTAACATTCTAAGAACTTCCTACATTTGACTGATTGTAATTTCTTTGATTATGAGTCCCATTCTTTTGACTTGTCCTACAATTCATAGCTCTATGACCAAATTTATTGCATAAATAACATTAACCATTGAAAGGTCTTACCTTTGTACAGTTCCTTGCTATGTGTCCATGCTTGTTACATGCATAACAAGTGTAGTCTACTAGCTTGAACTCATTCTATGGTTCAATATGATCCTTAGTCTAACTTCTAGTCTCCTTAGTATCTGAGGTGCCTTATGGTGCTTTCATTCTTGCTCACATGTTGTCAATCTGATTTTGTGCTTCATTGTATCTAATGCAGCTAGTATCTCCTTTAGCTCTTCTTGCATACAACTAAAATTCTATCAAATTAGAAATGGTGTGTAATTTATCAATGTGATGTTTAGCATCTTTTAATTTAGATTCCAAGCTTTCTTATTTTTTCTTAGCTCTAATATTTACATATTTTCTTGCCTCAATTCTTCATTCAGTTGAAGGTTCTCTTGACTTGTTCATCATAGACTTCCTGATTGTTAGTTATCTTATCATCAAACTCTTCAAGTTTTTCTTTTAAAGATGTATTTTCTTCATTCATCTTCTTGACCATTGTCCCTAGATCACTGGTAGAGCATTCTTTCAAATCCTTCCTTAGCCTTTTGATGACTAATTGAGCATCACTGAGTTTTTCCCTTAGTTCTTCAGTTTCTCTTTCATATTTGTCTAGGTCTTCAAGAGTAGCTTCAAGATTTCTTTTTAGATGTTTCATTTCTTCTTTTTCCATGATCTCCTCAAGTGGTTAAACTTATTTGCTAAGGACCAGAGCTCTAATACCAATTGTTAGGAATGGGAACACTGAGAGGGGGGGGGATGAATCAGTGTTCACTGTATTTTATCTTTTTACTTAATCTTTAAAATGAAATTAAATGCTTAAGTACTAAAATGAACATCCACATAAACATGAAACATGAAATCAACACATAACACCAATATGGTTATGGGAAAACCCAAATAGGTAAAAACCCCAATGGGAATTGACACCCACTAATATTCTATACTAGTGTTTTATGATCCTTGTTAGAAGATCCTTAATGCTATTAGGAGTTTCTTTACAATGTAGTAAGTACAGTAGACCATCACAAGTGTAGGTTCTATTTCACCTTGTTCATCTTTGGTTTACTCATCACTAACATCTTCAAGTTGTCTTCCTTGGTGTTGAGTTATCTCAACAGCTTTTAACCTAGCAACAATTTGTCTTAACATATCTACCAATTGTGGATCTGCATCTCGCCTCACACAAACCATCTTGAAACCCTCTGCAATTGAAGGTCTGATCATAATATGCTACCCCACAACAAATATCAACTAGGGTTTAATAATAAAGAACACTCAACCTAGATTTGCAAATATAGATCTAGATCTCAACCTTCACTCTGATATCACCCGAGGCAAGGTAGGGAAGGATCAAGGGGAAGGATCAAGGGACAAAGGAACACCGTAGATACCAACCTCCTTGCAAAAACAAGACATGGAAGCAACAATACACACAAAGAGAGAGAGAATGAAGAACATATCATATATTATTCATGAAATCACCTCATACATGTCAGGCTATAAGGCCTTCCTAGTTGCGGCCAATTACATTCAAATTTGATTACCACAATCCTCCAAGATGCAAGTATTCTTTCTTCAGAAACTATCTTCTATCTTCTAAAAATGATCCCTAAAAATACAACCAATAACTACATTTATACAAGAGGCTACTGAAACAAGTCAGCCTTTAGATCCATCATTGGTAAAAGGAATAATCAGCTCTAGGTGCACACACTTCACAATGATCGATACCAACATTAATTTTGCAACCAAAATTAGATGCATAAGTCAGCCTCAACATGAAATCAAAATAAACCACCCAGTGAGAAAGACTACCGAGTTCCAGGAAATAACTCGTCAACCAAAACAAGAAAGCGAACTTGGTCAATGAAGGAATTGAGCAAAAAATGAGCCAGTCGGTGGAAATGGGAAAACATCACCGAGAGCTAGAAAGAAGCTATTAAGAAAATCTAACATTCTAACTTTTTTTTGGTGACACAAGATTTCCAAGGGACCCAAGATGCTCCTGCATTAGAGACCAAGAGTGTTTTTCAGACCAAGTATAGATCAATGATTGGACAATTATAATATCTGACTCGCTACTAGACTAGATATTGCTAATGTTGTTGGAATTGTGGCTAGATATTAGGAAAATCCTAAAGAGACCACCTGGCTACTATGAAAAGGATATTTAGATACCTGAAAGGAACACTAGAATAAGGCTTATAGTAAGGTAAAAATGATGACTTTGAACTACATGCTTATACTGATGTTGATTGGGGAGGAAACATTGATGACATAAAGAGTACTAGTGGAGGTGCATTTTTCCTTGGGAAGAGGTTAGTTTCATGGTTAAGTAAAAAATAGGATTTTATAGCTCAATCTATTATTGAATCTGAGTATACTGTTGCTGCTATTAATTGCACACAAATTGTTTGGAGAAACAAATGTTGAAAGATATTGGAATAAAT
Source organism: Chamaecyparis obtusa (assembly GCA_027943335.1). NCBI lineage: Eukaryota > Viridiplantae > Streptophyta > Pinopsida > Cupressales > Cupressaceae > Chamaecyparis > Chamaecyparis obtusa. Next base: position 585,668 of record BSBK01006202.1, on the reverse strand, counting down.
TTCTTGAACCTATGGTTATCTATTGTGATAACACTAGTATAGTGAATATGTCAAAGAATATTTTGATGCATTCTAAAACTAAGAATATTTCTATTAAGTATCACTTTTTGAGAGACAAGGGAGTAGAGAAAGAAATAAGGTCAAATACATTAACACAAATGAATAGATAGAATACATCTTTACAAATTCATTGAAAAAAGATGCCTATGAGTATCTGAGAGGTATTATTGGGGTGCAATCCCCTCCTAGGGGAGAATTAAATATAGTAGGGATGCATTAGTCCTAGATGTCTTCAGAGCTCTATTATTTTCTAGACTTGATGTATGGATCTACTCCATAGGGGGAGTGATCATTGGAACCTTACAAAATACATTCAGGTGATCAACACCTGGTTGATGAAGACTAAACATAAGACAATTGATGGATTTATGGCACACTTTCCATTGTTTTCAAAGGGGGAGAGATACCTTGAGAAAATCAGTACTGTATGGGGAAGAGTTCACTGTTTGGGAAGAGATTATGTTGAGGTATTGAGAAAATTGTATTAAGAGAGTGTATTTTGGTTGATGGATTTTCCCATATGTTTCCATCAATACCAAAGGGGGAGATTGTTGGTGTAGGAATGGGGAACACTGAGAGGGGTGGGGGGTGAATCAATGTTCACTGTATTTTATCTTTTTCTTAATCTTTAAACTGAACTTAAATCCTTAAGTACTAAAATGAACATCCTCATAAACATGAAACATTAAATCAACATATAACACCAATATGGTTACGGGAAACCCAAATAGGTAAAAACCCCAGTGAGAATTGACACCCACTAATATTCTATACTAGTATTTTATGATCCTTGTTAGAAGATCCTTAACCCTATTAGGAGTTTCTTTACAATGTATTAAGACAATAGACCTTGTCAAGGGTTGGACCCTATTAGGATTCTTTAATATAGTCCCTATTAGGGAAGTGGATGCACTATCCAAGAGCTCACTACTCAAGTGGTGAAGGCTACAACCTTCTGATCTCATATAAAAACTATATATGTTGGATGAACTATCAATGTGACACTGCTTGTCTGATCAGTTCCCTTGATTGCGTTGATGCTTTGACCTCTTGCAAAGCTCTAATACATCTTATAGACTCTTCACAAATTTTTTGCTCTACTTATCACAACTCTAAATCTACTTCCATACCGATTACAATGGGCGCATCTCATATTTATATGCGCATACAAAAGAAACTAGGTTGGCCCTTAAACCTATTACATACAACACTTTTAATTGAATTGGCTCAAGCATGTTTATAAAAAGACATATATACATGCTGGAAACCTAATTACAATAGGTGCATAGCATTTAAATGATTACAATATAACCACAACTCAAAATGCTAATAGTCAGCTGCTTAGTCTGTTCTTCTCTGGCACACACTAGCTGTGTAAATTCAACTATCTGTATCTTTCTCATTACTTTCATATCTGATCATGTGCTCATAGACTAAGCATGAATTATATTCTAACCAACTTATATTCTAGGGGCGCACACCATAACTTGGTCATACGCATGTGCGCTAATGCTCTAAGCTTTAGGAACTCTGTATACTTTCCAGTCTTCAACAATTAGGTGATTTCTGAACTTCCCATGAAGTGCGCTTAATTCCAAACTTGCTATATGAATTTTTTTCCATAATGAAAACACTATACTAAGTCATATACATCAGTATAGCCAAACTTGCCAATAGTTTGATGTTGTTGGAATTTGTTACTAATGCTATTCTCATTCATGTTTTGTCATGATGTCAACATATGTTTCTATGAAGAGAATAGACTAGTTATTACAGTGTACAGATACTGTACAGATGATTCAGAATGAGAGAACATAGGTTTGTGTACATGGACGTGTTGTGATCTTTATATCTAAGATTTCATGTTGTAATATTTTGTATTGGTTGAGTAACAAAAGATTTGGTGAATACTAGTTTGTAGACCGTGACAGTGGAATTTGACAGAGTTTAGTCTCTATGTTTTGAGTGTATCTTACAAGTGATATGGATTAAGTGTATGTGAGCTTAAGGGATGTTAGATAGCATATTGAGGAATGTTCTTTTGATCTTAGAAATTTGTGGGAAGCATGATGATGTTATTTGTGGTGTGTGTCTGGAGGAGACATGTTTGGGGTCAACTTCATATTTGTAGCGTGTATTTTGGATAGTGATCATTGATTACAGATGTTGGACATTGATTTGTTGAATTTTAAATGTTGTATACTTGTTATAGATACCATGTATATCTTAGCAAGGGGGTTAATGTAATTATTTTAATATTAGGAAAGTCGAATTGGCTGACCTGATCATTTATTGTAATAGGCTATATATGTAAGATAATCTTCTATTGAAAAGAGGCGGTAGTGTGTAAGAAATATAAAATAAGCTTATGGAAGCTGTGAGCTTGTATTTGCTAGATGTAGAGTAGATGAAAAATTATACTTCATTGGAACTGATCAAGAAAAGATAGTTGCTATCAGACAGCTCACAAGGATTGTGTATTTCCTTTATATACACTTGTGTTGCAAATAGTGAGTTCGGGAGGTGGACATAACCTTCTTTGGATAGTGAGCCTACATTTCTTTAAACTCCTAACAAGGGTTGTCCTTTAACAGGGACTATGTACTATAATGTTTTAATAAGCTCCTAATAGTCTATATATTTTAACAAGGATACTATACTCTCAGTACATCATTTTTGGGTGCTAATTCCCACAAGGGGTTTTACCTTTAACAAGGTTTCTCAACAACAAAATATTGTTTTATTATGTTGTAATTTACTGTGTTATCATTTGACTTTGTGTAGCTTCTACTTAAAGTTTAAATTTTAATAATCTATCTCACAAATGATTCACCCCCCCCTCTCAGTTGTGTTGGTGAACTATTATAACTAACAAGAACATCAACATCATATTGTGAAGCATTAGAGTTTACAACACCATTTAGGTTAATCAAATCTTGAAAACCCTAATCACCCACTAGGCAAACAAGGTTGGAATTTGGCAATGCCTTACAATCACCATGATCTTTCATTCTTCTTGTGCCAACTCTTTCATATTGGACATGAGTATCATTTTTTACTTTTAGGTGTACCCATTAGGGTATCAAATATATGGTTTAGATAATGCTAACTATTAGACTCAGAGCTAGTAGAAGAAGATTAAGATTTATCAGTACTAGGGTCAAATTATTATTCTTTGGCTTCCAAGACACTCCAGACCTAACTTAACTTGGATTGTCCAATTTCTCCTACCACCCTTAGGAACTCCACTCTCTAACACAACCTTTGGGTGTGTCTTTGTCATGCCCAAAATTAGGGCAAAACACACACAACAATTTTTTTTTAAAAATAAACTAACTACAAGGTTGAATACTAAGGTGCACAAAAACACGAGTAGCAAAATGCTAACCAATACACTTAACTTGCAAGGGGTTCGTGGCACATTTTGGCTTGCTGACATCCGCTATAAGCTAGGTTCACTAGTCCAATGAAACTCCTAACTAGGGTTAATCATAAAGTGAATACGAGGGTAAAATCCCTAAATCAAATAGCTCAAAAATAAGACAATAATGCTTCATTAAATAATTTAATATTAAAATTCCCTTTTTTTTAATTTTTTTATAATAAAATTAGTGTTTGAATTTCATACGGTAATCCAACTTAGTGATTTAAACATTTAAATAATGTTATAATTATTAATTTAACAACTATTATTCGAGATTAATATTCTTACATGGGTCCCACCTAGGGATTATAAGATTATTAACCTCCCTAAATAATTATTAAAAAAATATTCAAGAGAAATAATAGGGCATTAAATTATAAGGATCAATAATCCATAATTAAATCAATAATTTTCATTCAATAATATTAAAAGATAATAGTACAAGATCCATTGTCACAAATCTCAATTAATTAATATAATATAATAAATGTCTATAAATTAATACTCACAATTTATAATTTTGAAATAAAAATCTAAATAACACCATTGCCCAAAAATCATTTCAAATCCCCAATAATAGGGAGTCTTGAAAATCTAAAAGGCGGATGTAATTAGTAAAAAAGAAATTCAATATCTCAAATCCCACCAAATCAATAAAATAAAATAAAAGACCATAAATCACTCCCATGATTTAAAAATTTTGAGGATAATTTTAAAATAATATTGAATAACCAAGATCATTTCAAAATATCAATAAAAAGGGAATCTTGGGATTTCTAAAAGGCAAACTAAATAATAAATTTTAAAAAATCAACATTCACACAAGAGGGAAAGTCAAACATTAAAAGCTAATGTTACATTAAAATTTTATCTTTCCATATTTTAACAATGCATTTTCAAACAAAAAAAACTAATAATATTTTTGGCTCCATAGCCCAACCAAATTCTAAATCGAAATTAGGGTTTGGGCCAAAATATAAACATGGCCCAAAACCCTAATTTGCCTTGTTTTTTTTTTTTTTTTGTTGAGTATGCACATTGGCCAAGGCTGAGGAGATGAGGAAAAAAAATAGGATGAGTATACACCCAAGTATGCATGGATGTATATAACCACTCCAGTGTGTATATACTTTCATATATACTTCTGTATATATAACAAATAAGAGGTCTACACCAAGGTAAAAGACTAGTCTTCTCAAGCAAAATCAGCAAGGTAATAAAACATATATCATTCTTTAACATCTCTATTTTTATTTTAATACTCTGTTTGAATAGAGTATTTTGTCTTAAATAAAGTTTTAGCAACATTCTCTGTTACACAAAGTCACCTATAGAATGGATTCAATCAAAATAATCACTTTGTATGCCAGTCATACAGTAGAGGGTTATTTCTCCTGTTGCATTATCAAATGTTTAATCTCTGTTATATCAGAGAACAAATAAATCTTTGTTGTGCAACAGAGTTTGAGCAAGTCTGTCCACTCCAGACTGTTGCATATATATATTTTTATATTAAATCTAGCTCTTTGTTCTAAGCTAATCTACCGAGAGGAAAAGCTAAGGGTTAGATCAAATATTACTAGCATTTATACCAGTATTTAATCTATTAAATAAGTAGTCCCAATATTTATATATTACATTACTGGACTATATACTAATTAAGATTAAATTAATTTTCTTTATTTTCTACTATGACATAATTCCTTTTTAAAAGTTTTGATTTTAATTTTAAAGACTTTCTTTTAATGTTACAGCAAAAGCTTCATAATTAATGTACATATAATATTTTTATACATATAATATAATACAATATATATAATAATATATATATGTATTATACTCAATGGTTAATTTTTTGACATTTAATTACAATTAATATTAGATATTTATATATTATTATAATATATCTCATATGATATATAATATTATAGTACATGTTACGATTATATTATATTATAGGTATATACATATAGATGTATATACATATATACATATATACATATATATATATATCTAGTATATACATTCATGATATATATATATACACACACACACACACACACACACTCACACCCACATATATATATATACATATACATATATATATACATATACATATATATATACATATATTGATATATATACATATACATAGTATATATACATATATTGATATATATATAT